>JACEOJ010000069.1:9397-75163 GCA_013761285.1 Campoletis sonorensis
TCATAATTTTTGTACGACGAAACTCTTTGGTTGTACCAAGAGCGTCATTGTTTGGACTTCGAACGACTCGAGTCCAAGTTTCTTCCCCCACCACCGTTTTTTCGTTCACGGGTATAATAAGACGCCTGAGTTGTCAGGGACCCGCTTTCCCCTTGAGATTAAAATTGTATTTTCGTTGTTATCCCATGCTTAGAGCTAGTCCCCCTTTTATATTATTTTTGTGAATTATTATTAATATTATTGTTAATATTTTGGAGATCGGAAATTTGATTATTAATTTTTTTTTATTGTTAATTTTCAAAGAATTAACTGGCGCCCACCTTTATCAATTTTTGTTTTGTTTTTGGCTTAATAAATTTGTTATTTCGATCTTCCCATTTAATTTTTTTTTTTTGTATTTGTTTTATTTTATTTTCCCATATTTTCAGTGTCTCTTTTAGCCAGGAATAATAATAATAATTATTATTCCTGGTGAATTTGTGGCAAAACCGTCACAAGATATAGATTACACACACACACACATTTATATATATATCCAATAAGTTAAGAACATAGGTCAAACCCTCGAAGACTAATATCCCATGGATTCTCATCATCAAACCACGAGCGCGACCCTCGTTCAACGAGTCTACGTGGATTGAAAGCTAATTAAAAAGAATTTTCAAGCCAGTTCAAATACGCGATTTGGCTCGACTTCAGAATATACGTATAAAGGACTTTCTGGGTCGAATTGAGTCGTGAAAAAAAGCAAAAAAAATGAATTGCACCAATTGACGAATGGTCTGGTCGTGTATTAATTATTACTCTCAAAACGATCGATTTATTACTTTTGAAACCACTAAAAATGTCGTTCAAAATTTTTTACATATTTTTCAGCGAAAAATCTACTTTCGTGGCTGCTGGTCGAACAAAAATGGAATTTTCATCAAATTGAGAAACTATTTTAAAGTTTTTTTTACGTAACAATTATTTCGTCCTGTAAATTCAATAGAGTTGAATTCCAAACATTTATACTTTTCATTTGCCAAAAAAAAATCGTTGCTTAGTGAATGATTTTAACATCAAAATAATGTAAAAGCGAATTAAAAATTTTCTAGAATTTGATTGGTTTCATGTTCGATGACAGATAGAATGGATTTTCGATGAAAAATCAGAATTATGATTTATTTTGAAGCAAGTGGGCAGCGAAAAATGGATAAGGGGTTTTTAAGGATTGCAATTTAGAAGATTTCACTTTAAACGCCCTGTATGGAGCTCATTCAAGAGAACACTGATTTTGGTAAATCGCCAGAGGGGTTTGGGAGAGGAGAGCAGCATCTTTTCGCCTGTGGAAGTTTCTGCCAAATTGGCGTGTGCCCTCAACCCGTGAATATTTTCTCAGTCTCCCTCTCAATCTCTCGACCGAATAAAATAGATAACTGAGACGTGAATAATCACGCATTTCATTGATTTCCAAGAGACAACGAGCTTCCATATCTCTCGGCAATAAAAGAAAGACATAAAGAAATTTCGTGCATTCGAGCCAGCTACGAGAAGAAAAAAAAGCAGAATATATGTACGTTTGGGTGTGTGGGGGTGTGTGTAAAGAAAAAAGGGGGGTAATAATGTAACGTATATCTTTTTGGAGGGTTGCGAAGGGGTCAGAGGAAAAGTTGGGGTGTCTTATTAAATCCTGAGCAATAAATATATCGAGTACGACCGAGGAGATTTCACGGAATTTATGGGGTCGTGAACACAGACCGCCACAAACGATACGAGGGCCTGAAATTGGATACGTTTTAATTGATGGCACAGAGAATTGTCCAGACTTTTAGCCAAATTTTAACCCTTCGCCGCATATTAAATCAAATAATATGCTTTCGTTCACACAATGACGATTTGTTTTATCGCTCAGTCAGCTGCGTCGTTATTATCATTTCATCATAGTTCATCCACGATTTTCTCATGCTTTTTACGACCTCGTTTCCATCCCTTAATGGAACTTCACTAATTTTCACGATCGTATGAGTGTCCCTAAGAGAATTACCCAGAGCCACTCATTTCCGATGCCAAGCACCGTGAAAAAAAACTCATTATCGAACTTTGCATCGCCATAATGAAATTATTTTGAAAAATTCTAATTATGAATTGTCGATCTTAAGAGATCTTTTTTTTTTTAATATTATTTATTTTAAAATATCAAATAAAAAGACCGATTCATATCGGTCTTTTTCCTGCGTCATCGCAGGAAAAAATTGATAATTTCGCTGCGTTCCAATGGAGCAAACCTGGACTGAATGAATTTTATGGAATTTTACTTTCTTTCGAAAATGTTTCAATTTTTATAGATCGTAAAAATTTGGATATCAAGTTATTCATAACACACACAGACACACACAAATCCATCGACTTATATTGAACGAGAAATTTGAGCTTAAAATAACGAGAACGGAATACAAATAAACTTTTAATGTTTTAATGATCAATATTGAAACGAAATAACGATTCAGAACGACTCATTGCACGCAACACGTTGAAAGCGGAATTCAAATTTCCATTAGTCGTAATCATAATCGGATTGAAGATTTTTTTTTCCTCAATTCTCGTCATAACTTTGAGCCAAAATGAAAATGACTGTGGCAGTGATATGGTAGATTTTATTAAAAGATTCTCTTTGTGAAACGCTGGATCTCTGTAATTCCATCGCTTGCCGAATATTTTCAACACATACTTGGCGCGTTCTTCATGAATTTCATTACATTTCGAAAAGCCTAACGTTACACAACAACGAACTCATAATTATTACGGAAACACGATTCCAAAAATGTGGCTTTGTTCCTCTCACGATAGTTTCAAACAACAACGAGACATATTCCAGCAACTCGAATTTTTGTCCAGCCTCAAATATTTCCAAGACTCGCCTAAAAAACGTTGGTGAGAGCGCAACATTTTCTTTCTCTCGGTGATCTCTCTTTTCGTTTCTAGATTAAACAATAATTTTTCAACACTAAATCCTCTGATCGAATATTTCTAGGATCAATAATAATGAGATGATCATTACATTCAAACTGTAACCATCAGTATTTTTACAAAGTTATTAGAAAGGTTGAAATGATTGTTTTAATTAGATTTAATAACCGGAAACGGAAAATATTTTGAGAAGCTACAGTGAATGGAAAACCTGAGATATTAATGGAATTTTTCAAATGATTCGGCTCGGTTTTTATTTCAAAGTTGTTTGCGGTTCGCATTTAAATTTTTATTGTTCTGGGACCAAAAATAATTTGTTGTCTGATTCGGGTACAAATCAAAAGTTCTTGAGTGGCACGGTACACTTCCATCATTGATTTTGCACACAGGAATACATCGTAACGAATAATAGGAGAAGGAAGAACAAGAAAGAGTGCAATGGAATAACAAAAAGTCAAGGAGGAAATGAAAATTTACTCACCGGTGTTCTCAATTTGAAGAGTAAATAAAGGAAGATTCATGAATCTGACCGCGCAGCCTGTTGTTGACACTATTTTGCTTTCTGCGTCTCTCTCTATTCTTTTTACAATTTTTTTTATCGTTTTTTTTTATGGTTGGTTCATTTTGCACATTTTTTTTATCTGCATTTGCGAATCTCGTGTCAACATCTCAAGGAAAAGTACTTGCAGCAGACTCTACAGTACGTAATGGTCATTTCCTTGCTCCGTTGCATGTTAATTCAGACACGTCCTTGCATTAAAAACTGGCAATGTCCCAGATGAAATAATGAAAAAATACGTGCATTAATCCGTTTGAAGCAAAAAGGAGGAAAAAAATGTTGCTTGTGTAATAAACATCGAAACTCAACTGATGTCCTTATTTTTTGAGAACAATTATCAATGTTCCCAAAGAAAACATGCACAAGTGTCAAATTTTTGAGATGTTCAATCTCAGTCTACAATTTTTAACTAATCTCTAACGAATAAAAGATTTTAGAATTTTTATTTTTCTCATTTTTTTTTTCTCTTAATACGTAAGACACTGTAATTACTTTTGTCGCTTTTAACTCTACATCCAGTCAAAGTGAGCTGGACTACTTTGCGGGCGCATAACTCTTAGTAGAATGAGCATTTTTCGAAACATTTTTTTTCAAAATAATCCTACGACTCCCGACTAAAAAAATGATTCGGGGCCCAATTTCAATATACCATTATTTTTACTGTGGCGGTAATTTGAAGAAAAAAAAGTGATAATGATGTTAACTATCGGTAACCAATTTCTAATAAGGTTTCTCTTTGACGCTCTTGCAAAAAATTCGAGGTTGTTAGCCTCATGGCGCCCCCTCACGTGCATTTATATGTGTACATGTATATTACGGACACATATACTTTAACGTAAATACACACCTCGATTGGCGTGCCTTAACTTTCCTCATTAAAATGATTGGGGATTAACCCGAAGGCTAAAACTCGAGGATTCGCTAACCATAACCATAGTCCCTTTCCCTCCCTCGCGGATACTCTCACAACTTTCATCCCATCGCTTCCAGGCACAAGTATGAGCTGAAATTAACGAAAATCTACAGCCTACGTATACCTTTGACTCATGTGTACTTTCTGTAGTTCACATTGTTTTTTTTTTTTTTTTTTTTTTTCCCTATAACTCCTTCAAACTTTGCCAGCAAATCACTAATTTGTAACAAAGAAATATGGAAATTCCAAAAGTTTGATTTATGTCGATGTATGAATGGTATAAAAATACTTGTGAAAAAAAGTCAATGTTAATGATTAGGAGAATTTTATTACGAATATTTCTTCAACAAAAGATTAATTTATTGGGTTGACTTCTGGTGAATTTGGTGAAGTGAATTTGTCGAGTTTTGTCTTTATTCTGTTTCTTCTAAATATACATGAAGGTGCATACATTTGAATTTTTATATCGTCATATTTCGTAGTACTGAACGATTCAAGGAACAGCGATTGACAAATATGTATTATTTAATTTTTCATCAGCCTTGCAATATTGATTTATGGGAAATATGGAAAAATCATGGGCATAAAGTAGAATACAGCGAGAGCAAGTATTGGAAACGAGAAATGCAGATGCAAAAGGTGCGATAACATGAAAAGCTTCTGCCTTGCTCCAGTAGTAAGCGGATTTATGTATTCATGAGAAGTTTTCCCGACTCACTTATATATTTTTTGCGCTTTCCCTCATCCAAAGCCTAGACCCTGAGCACATATTTCTGGTCGGGAATATTTGTATATATTTATATTATTTATATCCAAATATTGAGCCGACCGTTTGGTATAGAAAGGTCCAAGCCTCGTGCCTGCCAAATTAGGTCAAAAGTAGAAAAAAAATGTTTTGTAAAACGTAGACATATTTAAATTTATAGAAACACTCAATTTTGATTGATTAATAATTAATAGATAATTTCTTAATCTATCAATTTGGGCAATTTTCAAAATATCCGAAAATGAATAACATTTCTTAAGTGACTCTTCGCGAGTATTCAAAGATTGAGCCAAATTCGGAAAAAAAATGATGAGCACAACGGGATTTTTTGTTTGAGAAATAAAATATATTTCGATGGTCAATATTGATGGTATAGAGACCGAGAAAATATATGTATTTGTTCGCAATATACGATCGGACTCGAGCGAATGAGCGAGAGGAAGCAAAGCGTGAAAGCGTCTAAGAGTGAGCTTTCGGTCACGAGGGTCACTGCACCGTTCCGTTTGTCAGGCAACCGGAAATCCCAGACGTCACCGCGTGCCTCTCCTCATGTTCCGCCCAAGCACACCGTCACCCTCGAGAAGACGGTGAGAAGCCTTTATCCTTCCTTTCTCTTCTCTTCAACATGCGGAGACATTGTCACTGCCGAGTTATTTACGGGCTGTCTAAAAAGTCTCGGATGACCTGTGACGTCCAGTTAGGTTTTGAAATTTCAAGGAGAGACGTCCTCAGGCATTTTTCTCTGCGATGCTCCGTTGCTGATTTATAAAATGAATCAGACGGAGCCAATCCTGAGCACCGATAAGGACAGTGGGCGTGGCAAGCGCGCAGCGATAACGCTCGAGCCAATCCGCCATTCACTCTGTTGGCGCTGCAACGCAGCGGATTGGTTATTACAAATGAATGAATACCTTGCGAACGAAGCATCGGAGAGAATAATCGTACAGGACTTTTCTCCTCAGAATTTTACAATCTACTAAACATGTGAATTGTGGGCGTATATTTTGGAGCACTCTGTATGTATACATAATGTCAATCTGAAACGAGGCTACGAATATTTTGCTCGAGGTGAAGCCCACGACAAACACACATTCACGGGAGGAGTTTGCAAAGGAGAACGAAAGACGTCGCGGACGAGATGTGTGTGTAACATGGAAAGCACACTGTAAACCGAGAAAATAGCAGCGTGCGAGAGGAAGGAAAGGGAATATAGAGGAATATAAAGCGAGACAGGTTAGCAAAATGTCCTTCAGACACCTCACTCTTCCTCTCTTGCTCTCCTTCTCTTCGGGGAATTCAAAAGCTCCTCATCCTCTTTTTAAAAGACGTCGCTTACTTCTGCACAGTTCAAATGTCACTTTTTTCTCTCTCTCTCTTTCTCTCTCGTCCCATATTTACACGACGAGCTGCGAAATATAAGGACGTAACTTGTTCAACTTCCAGTGAATTTACATGCTAAATTGCATTGCTCGAGGCTTTTTCTCTCATACCATCTTTTTCTCTGAATCCTTCATAGACAACTGTGGGGTTAATCGATGACGACACAAAAGTACATCACTCGCATATTGATTTAGGCGGGGCAATCTTATGGGTTTGGTCTTTCCAAAGAAACTCCTTTCGCTCAACTTCCATCACAGATGCATTGATATATTAATCGATCATCAAATATATTTTGACGTAACGATTCATTAACTTGACTGTTGGATCAGCCTCGGTTACGAACTTTACGTAACACTCCATTCTTACCACGTCCGGTCAAATCAGCTTTTTTAAACTTTCGACTAATAATTCTGAATTCATTATTATAATTCTCCCAGTCTCGTTTATAATGGAAGGAAAAAAATTGGTAAGCAGCAAAAACGGAAAGTGATCGGTTGGGTTCGTAAAACTCCGGAAAGATTACGCAGGAATGATGAAAAAAAAAAAATTGTAAATTATTTGAAAAATAACTTGACAATTATTTCGTTTGTTTTTCGTCCATAATTCGATTGGAGTTTTCTGTAAAATCAAAAACCTGGAAAAACGATGTGCTAGGAAAAACACGATAAAAATAATTGAAAACGAATTGTTGTTACCTGCAGGAAGGATTTATCCATTAATAAAGGAATATTTCAAAGAGCTCGTAGTCGTCTCTTGTTTATACTGTTTCTTTCATTTCCGTCTGAAAACCCAACCCTGTATGGGGTCCATGTCAGACAACCCCTTCGTCAAGGGTTGTTTGAAACTCTTTTGTAAATACATTCGGTTACTATCCTAATGTTTCATGTTGTTTCGTTGTACAAAATGTACTTGTAGAGCAGGTAAAGTATCTCCATTCGTAAGAGAGTCTCTCGAGATTATACAAGCAACGAGAAACGTCAGTAATCGCGTCGCCCTCTGAGATAACAAGGGTAAAAGCATTCTTGTGACGTGCGATGCAAACAATTATTGTCTATCTCTCATTTTCTCTGTTTATCATGCATCTGGTGAGGAAATAAAAAATATCACTTGACAAAGTGCCACGAATTTCCTCTCTTATTTGTAATCATTTAACACACGCCCTTTTATTGTCAATGAAAAATCTAACAAAAGAAGAAAGTAGCAGAGAAATCAAATTACTGCACACTAAAAAAAGCTTGACTTTTGTTTGTATTCTATTATTTCCATGTTTTTATTCATATTTCATATTTTATTTGTTTAATTAGTTTTTATTCATTTATTCACCTCCGGAAATTAATGAATCTTCTATTTTGTATCCCATTCCCTATGGAACAATCAAACAGCTTTGATAATAAATGTTGAAGCATATGGAAAGATAAAAAGACATATAGTGGTTCATTGACTCTTGGAAATAATGTTTATGATGTTTTATTCAGATAAACTATGTACGAACAAATCTCATGAAGAAATCTCGAGTTTGTCGACTCACGCCAACTGTACACCACTCTGTGATCTACTTTTTTTCATTTTTTTATATTATTTATTATCTGTTACAGATAATCAGTTACGATTCAAGTAGGGGTGGCGTCTCAGTAGTTACGGAAAAAGGTGACAGCACGACGAGCTTTCTACTCGTACAATACGCGAAGCCAAACGACTCGGGGAAGTACACGTGCAATCCGAGCAACGCTCAACCAAAATCCATCACGGTTCACGTGCTCAATGGTGAGTTAATCGTACAATACTTTTGAATTATGATATCAAACTTCATTTTTGACATTTGGGGGAAAAAAAATCATCAATCAGCAATCGTCTAAATTCGTCACAAAATAATGGGTTTGTTCGGGTTTGAAATGATCGTTTCTCCATTTTGTTTTCAACCTCCGCTCATTCAAAGTCGCTCTTTCGTGCCCATCAGGTCTGTTTCCCTTCCTATGACTGCTGGGGGGAAACTTTGAGGTTTAGTTTTTCGACTAAATTGAATCCAGTGAATTTTTCGGTTTCTTTTTCTCTTAATCTGTCAATTATTGGACGAAAAAAACGTCAGACACAATTGTGCAACATATTATTCACAAATTTTCAGTGCAATTTACGATTTTATATTTCACAAAATACAAAAAAATGATTGCTGGATGTTTGGAACAAATATAAAAAACTGACTTTTCATGAATAACAACTTTTTCAATATATTCCAAATTTTTTAATTAAAATTCGCAATTACTGTAAAAAGTCATTCTTACCTCGTCGCTTTTGAATGCATGTTTGAAATATTTAACTGTGAGGGTCAACATTGTTCGTTGGTTTGTAAAAACCGATAAATATCATGATCCTTCGTGTCTCGCACTTCGAGATTACGAAGCTAAAAAGTGAACGACTGGGGGCAAAGACATGAGAGTAGCGATACTACGTTCGTAATCTCTCGTGCGAGACACTCGAATAATTAAGATGAAACTTCGCCAGCCTTCGGCGGGCTCGTGAAATCTTTCAATTTTACATTAACGCAAATTTCAAAAGTTGAAAAATAATTAAAAAATGTTATCGGAATTTGAATAACATTAATGATAAATGAAGGTAAAATTTGATATTTTAACCGTAAAATGTGAGAGAATTTTCAACAGAAATTAGATATTTCGGTGGAGAAAAAAAAGGTTTCGGAAAATTTGAGTGTTGTAACGTTTGTTTCAGGAGAGTATCCAGCAGCAATGCAGCACGGTGGTCAAGCGAAACAGCCGCGGCTCTACTCGTTGCTGTTATGTCTCTGTCTGTTGCTTTATTAGAAAGAGAAAAAAAAAAGAAGAAGAAATACATTAAATAGAAATAATACGGAAGAGCAAAAAAAAGCTCATGGTGCGTGTGACTTTGAAAAAGTGAGACTGTGAGTGTGCACGAAAAAGCAAGTCTTCGACGCTCAGTCAAATGATCGCCAAAGTAATGGGGATGGACATCCGCGATGTGAGAGCAAATATTTCGTACCACGAGGATTTATTCTCGGCGAGGACTAAAAACAATGGCAAAACGACAGTAACCGCAGAAAAAGAGACTAATAAAATCCTAAATATCACCGTAATCGTCAAGAAGAACGGTAAAACTGTATAAAAAGAAAAAAAAAACAAACAAATATATACAAAAATACAAAAAAGAAATAAAAAATAAAAAAAATTAAAAACAAGCAAAAAAACAAGACGGAAATAAGAATAAATCTGCGATATCGATAAAGCTGATTATAAATAAAATTAAGACGAAAGAAAAAAAAAACAGAATTAATATATTAATTAATTATATTATTATTATTATTATTATTATTATTATTATTATTATTATGATTAAATAATATCGTGCGATCTCGCTCTTTTAAGGCTGTACATTATTATAAGATATTAAGTTACGAAAAAAAGCGAGAACTTTACATACAATAATAAAATAATATTAAAAAACGTAGCCAAGTTATTAAATAATACGGTCGAACTTTGGTTGACTTTCCTCGCGGTTGAACCTTCTAAAATGTCAACCCAATTACAACGTTTCCAATTGTATTTGAAATACAACGTTTTTTCATTACCTTTCCCCCGTCCCAATGTTTTTACTATCGTCACAATGAAAAGAAAAAAAAAAAAAAAAAAAAACAAAACAAAACAAAAATGTGGCACGTGTTTAATTGGAGGAAAAAAATACGTCTCGCTTATGAGCTTTTGACTCAATGGAAGTTCGACTGTTGTTCCATATATTCATATATATGTGGACATGTTCTACGGATACGAGGACATGGTAACCGCGGTATTCGCGGATACGAAACCTCCTCTCCCTCCTTCACCCCCTTCTGCCCAACGTTACAAATGGCTTGGCATTCGAGTGGTCTCAGGATATCATCCGCAGCATCCCCCCTGGCTTCCGTTTCACTGCAGGCGTCAAATAGTTTTGGCTTAACCGCTAACTTGGATCTTCGTCTCTGTCCCACTCCCGGTTCAATCCACACTACAAATCTATAACTTACGCGGCTCTCGAGTTCTCTACCTCTAATGTTACTTTTGAGCTTAATGTTACTAAAGATATTTTTTACTCCGCGCACCTACCACCACTTTCACTAACATCTGGACAGAGCTTTGCCTCGTGGAACGCAAGCAAGAAACAAAAACAGTTCATTTCGTTCCGATTTTTTTTTTTATAGTTTTTTGGGAGTTAATTTTTTTTAGGCCTCGATCAAAGTCCTTATTTTTCGGGAAATTTATTCATATTTATTCATCGAGAATTAATCGATATTGATCAGTTTTTTGTAAAGAACAAAGTCTGCGTAAATTCTTTCGAATCTTCAAACTTAGTGTTTATAGGAAATTGAAGTTTTTGTTTTCAACATTATTTATTCACAAAATATTGTTCCAGATGAATGATATTTTTTATGAAGATGGAAGTTTTCGTTAATTGTTTCGAATTATTCGAGCTTAGTGTTTAATAAATACGTTTTTTTTCAATAATTCTTGATCGAAGTTTTCATTCTCGGTCAAATTTATTTATTTAAAATTATTCGATATCAATCACTTTATGCTGATGAAAAGATAGTACGTAGATTTTTACGAATTTTCCAAGCGTAGGGATAAAAGTTTTTTTTTTGATACCTTGTCAAAGTTGTTATTTTTAGCCAAATTTATTCACCAACAATTGTTAGAGATTCATGATTTGATACTGAAGAAAAAAATCTACGTAAATTATTTCCAATTTTTGAAGCTGATCGATTTCTGTCGGTTTTTTTCCGTAGCATTGGATCGAAAAAGCTTTTATTTTGACCCCAATTGGCTCACAGAGCAAAAATGTAGGTAAATCGTTTTATTACGTTCTTCGGAGTTGAAAGAAAGGCAATAAAGCTTTTTTGTCTTTTTCGAAACGTCAATTTTTTTAATGTCATGAGGTTTTTGTTCGAAATAAAATGCACAGGAATTCATAACGAAAATTGAACAAATTTCTAAATGAAAAATCGAAATAAGTCTCGAGTTTGTGAACAAAGAGAAAGATTTTCAATGACAATTTGAATTCTTTGTAACTTCTTTGGTTCTTGCCTCTAAATTTTTGAGTCGAAGGAGAGAAACAATGATCTTGTATTTGCGAAAAACTAATTGAACGAATTGATGAAGAAAAAAATTGATTATTTACAAAGCTTCATTATCATAATAATGTAGTTTTTATTTGAATTTTTCGTATTTTCCATAAATAAAATGAATTTCATTGGATTTGGGATTAAATAACATCATTATATAAAATTAAAAGCAGGCGAAGGTAAAATTGGTGATTCACGGAGAAGCGTTAATAATGAATTCGTGCACACAGAGATATAAAAACACGCACGTGCTTCATGCAGTCGAATAATCAATCGATTAAAATTCACTCGGGTGTTATTGTCTTTATACGCGAAATAATGACGGCCCAGCGGAAAAACGAGTAAATAGAGCGAGATAATAAACGTGGAACGCGAGTACGCTAATATTCGATGAAAATTCACAGTTTGCGGACAATTTCTCATGCACGTGGAATGCCTCGTATATGTATATAAATTTAATTGGTTAATTACACAAAAACAACAAAAATCGTTGGACAGATAATGAGCAAAACACGATGTCAGAGATGAAAAAATATCGTTATGGAATATGCTTCAAATTTCTCGGTCGCACGTACTGATAAAAGCTCATTTTTCAATTATAATTACGTCACCAAAATGTTATTTCAATCAGATATTAATTTACCTTTAAATCCGTTAAAGCGATAATGACTTTTCGATAGCCGTTTTTATTTTTCGTTTCTAGAAAATTGTTGTTTTTATTTTTACTTTTTTCGATTCATTTGAAAAATTTTAATTATAAATATGAGAGGAAAAATTGGAACCTCGATTGCTTTCTTTTTTTTTGTTTTCAAACGTCATCTGGTGGTCGACTTTTGAAAATTTTCAGTAGTAACAAATCTTGTCATTAAAAAGAAACAACATTTCGAAAAAACAAGTGCTGATCGTTGGGTTTTTCTTGTTCGTTGAACGTCAGTGTATCCGAATAACGAAGCCAGCGTGAACAAAAATGAGAATCTCCTCCTTATTTTCATTAATTAATCGACAGTTATTTTATTTTGTAATTTGACGTTTTATTTTCTATAATAATGGTACAAGCTTTAATTAATGGATTTGCGAGGGAGGTTTTTCCTCTTTCCATAAGTCAACAATTTCGCAATTAGGAAATAAAAACAGTTGAAAAGAAAAAAAAAAAACACACTCTGCCCGCATACGATCAATGTTTCAGCTCGAATTTTATTCAAACGTCTATATAACCGTTGCATATAAAATAAATGTGATTCGGAATAAATAAAAAATAAAAATACTAAAAACCGTGTGGAACAAATGTAGGAGTTGAATGAATTTAGTCCGATTTCGGCGAACAGAGACAATGCTGAAAAATGAACGAAACGCTGTGGATACGTTCAATGGGAACGGAGATAATCAGTGGGTTATTGTTTATCTGTAAATGAAATATACGTACACACAGTGAGTGCTTAAAGTCAGTAAAATTAACGCCGTTGAGAGGGACTTTATAAAACGTGTTATTTCGTACTCATACGAAGACCACAATCTCCATACAATGGTACGTCATTAACGTTGATTAATTTTACCGAGATATTTCATTCCAATTCCCAAAGCATTTCACTCGATTTCTGTTGAAAAGTGAGCGTTAACACAAAAACGCTGAAAACACTGAATTTTCATATCAAATCGAAATCTTCATTTTTTAATATACTTTATAACAAAATTAAAATATATATGTATATATGTTGTTTAATTATCATCAAAACATTGCTAAAAACTGTAAAAACGACCGACAGAGAGTGTAGGGAACAAAATTTGTACACCCTCCGTGTATGTGACCCTCTCGCGAGACCCCATGGCATTAATTTGATGGATGAGTATCTCCCGGGCATTGGAATATCACGAATGCACAAAAAAATACATTGTACGATAACGCTGATAAAAAGAAAGTGAAAAAAACATTCTGGCTCTGTCCCTGGGCGAGTTCCGTCTCCCCCCGAGGGTCCATACCCTCACGAATACGAATATATCGGTATACAAACATCATGCATGTACTAAAATATACGAAGCATTCCAGGACGTATTGAAAAAATCCACGAAACTGATATAAAATGGGTTTTTTTTTTCCAAAAGGTGGAAAAAAAAGAAAAAAATGATGATTTTATGAATTTTTAAATCGTCGTTCATTTATCCGTTAACGTGAATTTAAAAAAATTTCGAACGATAAATAATCTCGTGGACAAACTAACTTGAAGAAAAAAGAGCGTTTAAAACTCAAGGGATCTTAGTGAACGATCGAAAAATTCCTGATTCTACAAAACTCTCTCCCTACATGATTTGTTGAAACCGTGGTGGCATCGAGGCCAATTATTTTCTCGAGATTAGCATCTTATCGCGATAAGAAATAAAAATGAAAGAGAATATTTTTTTTTTTCAATTTTCGTAAATTCTCGAAACGTGGTTAAACGTTGTTGTATCGTGTAAGCCAAATATCGGATCGTTCATCACTTTAAATTAATGGGATGGCGGGTATTTTCCCCCCTTAACTGAATATTCGCTGGAAAAAAAGGGAAAAAACGAGAAAAAAAACTGGCGGAGAAGGCGCGTTTAGTGACTATAAACGTGGAAAAAAAGGAGAAAAATGGAATTGACGGAAAAATTCGGAGCCCTCTCATATTCAGCAGGATTGTAGATAGTATATATTTATGAACATATCAATCGTTGAAAATGTTCAAGAAGAACATGGTAGAAAAACGATCCCGAGAGCCTCGAATTTTTTTTTTTTTTTTCAATATTATTTTAAAATTTTTGTTGTCAACTATTATTTATATAATCGTGTAATATTACCACAAACGGCCTAGGGGGATGGTGGGGTCTCCGAACGAATGTGTATGTACAGAAAAAATCAAAGGAAAACAAAATAAACGTATACATACATGTTCAACTTAAGCTCGAAAGAAAAAAAATGTCGATAAACTGTCTGCTTACGAAAAGACAACAATTGTAAATATCGTAATTTAAGGACTCTTCATTTGTTTCTTTAATCTCGACAATACGCAACTTTACGATGTATAAAATACGTAAAATAATGTGTTTTACGATGTCGCATTGGCCTGGCATATTAAATATTCATGAATCGCCTTAATTTAATATTTTTCGTTTTGTTTTTTGTTAGTTTGTTTTTGTTTTTTTTTTTTTTTTCTTTTTTTTATGTGAGTGAACAAAAATAATGACAGTGAGTGTTAAAAATGTTAATATATTTTGACCAAAGGACTTTGATGAATATGTGATAAATACACGAACGAGGAATGAATCTACGTTATTTATAAATATATATATAAATATATACAAATAATTGTTGACGTTGTTCACGTCGACCACATATATAATAACGGAGGACAAAGAAATGGGACAATGGTAAAGTTATTACATAATAAATGTCACAAATCCGTGACGTTTAGCGATTAAAGACTATTGTGTTATAATGATTATCACGACGACGATGAATCATAATAAAATGGAAGAAATTATTTAAAAATAAAAGAAAAAGAAGTCCCAACGGATCTCTAACGATAAAAACGATAAATGTACTAAATATCGAATACGCAAAATTATTGTCACTGTAAACGTACGGAGATAGTCAGTGTTAAATGATTGTAACTCTGCGTAATTATGTTCAAACGAATATGAGTAATTAAATTGTGTAAAAGACGAAAAAAAGAGAAAGAGAGAAAAAATAAATCGATCGAGTCTTTTTTTTAGTGAGAATGTGATTACCGACGCGTGAATGAAGATTGATGATGATTTTAAAAATGTACCTGTTGTGAGGTCTGACGAATTTTGGCACATTTTACAAATTTTAATCGATTTTCGTTTTTTTGTTGTGTGTGTTTTTTTTTCGAATTTTATCTCGACTTAATGGAAAGATACATTTTTCAAATCGAATAAGGCTGCTCTTGATAATGTTAGGATTGTTTTTCTTTATTCATTTTCACGCAAATATCAATCGACTTATCATTCAGTCCAGACATTTTTATTGATCATTCCATGTAACCATTGCCATGATTTATTTCAATCAACGCTCTTCTAATCTCGTCTCATTAATCACGCCCATGCTGCCCATGTCTGTTTTGTTTCACCTTTTTTTTTTATAATAAAAATCGAAATTTTTCAGATTCGAAAAAAAACACATCGGAGTGAAGAAAATCGTAAAGAAAAAAAAATGCCAAGGCGCAGTGTAAATAAGCGAGAAGCTATTGGAGAGTTTGTAAAGGTTAAAAACAAAGAAATTGACGCGAAAATAAATCATTCAAATTATATATGTGAGCTAACAGGCAAATTTCGTAAATTCAATCTCAGACAGCAAAAAAAAAAGAAAAAATGTCGAAGATTTTCAATAATTGTTATAAAATTCTCAATCCAAACTTTCATAAGTACCAAAAATCGTAAACGGTTTTTCAGGAATATAAAAAATCGGTTTTCGACTAGAAATTCAACGATTTCTGTGCATCGATTAAACCTTTTCTCGAACTCCAAATAAACACAGGGATATACAATGAAAAATACGTAAACGAAACAAAACTTTATTTTAAATGATGAAAACGTCTTCGAAAAGCCCGAAACTTTTTGCTCTTCGGGATTGATTGGACGAAGTGATAACGCTAAATACGAATATATCTATGAGGCATGAAGATCGAAATAAATGGCGAAGGGTTAAGTGAGGGTTGAATGTATACGTGTATGACGCTGCAAATTTCACACGAGAGAACAAAGAGAATGAAGGATTAGCCTTTTCGGGTAAAGAAGATATGAGGCTTTAGAGGTGAAGAAAAAAGATAACTCCACTCGTCTTAGGGCCAATGATGATGGAAACATCACAGACACACGTCGTACGTATACAGAATGGTAAGACACTTATCGAGCTAAGAGAGTTTAACTAATACACATATATACATATATACATAAACAAACGTATGTGTGTGTGTGTGTGACATATACGTTTGTGTGACATACGAAACATATATATGTATATGTATATGTGTGTGAATTTTGCTTGGAACTAAACTATGCATATACATAAATATAGTTGAAATTCACTTTGAACAGTACGATGTCAACGACTATCCTGGAGAACGTTAAGGATGTACAGAATTTCGAGAGAGAGAGAGAGAGAGAGAGAGAGAGAGAAGAATCTCACAGTCTCAGTATCGCCGTCTCTCTTTCTCAAAGGAAACCTTAATCTATTTGAGCTTGAAGAGAGAATACGCGACTCACAAAACCACTACTACCCCGTCAGGGCGACTCTCGTTAATTGAAACGTACAGCGCGGAATTACGTGTGCAGTGTACTCTCTCGCAGCTGATTTCTCTATTTATATAGAGAAATGTGGGATAATATGGACCCCTGATGATTATTTAGTGTAGGCAGTAATATGTCATAGATTTGCATCACTATTCGTTCGAAAAATAATGACGGTGAAGGATTCATGGAAACAAAGACGAACATTTAGCCACAACTTCCCAAGTGATTTCTTTCTATTGTTCTGCGTCGTTCAATGTTCACGAGCCTCGAGGTAAATTTAAATCCTAATCTTAACTTTTTTATCGATTGATTTAATCAATCTGGCAGTCACGCGAAAGCTTTTTTCTACACGATTTCATTGTTATATTGAGGACACCTTCAAAACAATATTATGAAATTATGAGCGACATTTTGAAAAGTTTCACTGTCCCGTATTCGGAAACAATGGAAAAATTCATGCACATTTTGTGAAATCACTCCAAAACTTTTTTACAGATTTTTATTCTTTTTTCTCGAATACGGACAATCAATCAATCAAAAAAATCAAGAATTTTGAAGAGTATAAAGGTCTGAGTACAATTTTCCCAGGATATTTTTGCTTCCATATAAATAATGACGACTACCATCTTTTTTTAACCTCCAAGTTATATCCAAGTTTTTAATAATTAACTGGAAAATTAACTCTTAAACGTCACTGTGACTGTGTTGTTGATGTTCAAAATTCACCACAAACATACATTCAAAGACTGTCAAAGGAGATTTCGAGATACATATAAATCAGTTTGGCTATGTTCATTATTTTACAAGCATGGCTCGTTTAAAATTTACTACCCCATGCATGAAATTATCATCACTCGACTCTAGGTTTTTACTCGGGGTCAATTAGACCCAAGCTAAAATCAAGCTTCCACGCAAAAATTGAGTTCCCTGTTTCTTTGAACGTTGTGGACACCGAGCTTTGCACTATTTTCTTAGTCGGGAATCGTACGTTTGTATTAAAAAAAAAAAAAAATCAATTCAATTCTTCAAAACGTAAGAGATTATTAAATTTCAGTTTAATCAGACTGTCCATCAAGACTATTCGTTCGGAATTGCTTTCAAGACAGATGAGAAACGAAATAGGGGTCCAAATTACCACCAATTTCCTATAAATCCACAAATTTATACACGAAATTACGAGAACCAAACAGAAATATTCTTTTATAGATTTCTTTCGGTTAATCACTGAGTTCCGAGTCCTCAAAACATCATAAATTTTGCTGATTTCCTTACAGAGAATGAATTTAAAAAAAAAAACCGAATAACTATTTTTCATCGTTTAGTCCAATGTTCGATACTGCGGTTGGAAGAGTAGAAAAATAAAGCGTCGGCAGGTTCCGTGTTTGGGTCGAACTTTACAAGCTCGCAGAATAAGAGAAAAAGAAACAGAGCGAAAAGAATTATGCTCAATTCAGTTTATAAATTCAATGAAGTAAATATTTTATTTTTGGCCCGAAAAAATACAAAACGATTGCCTGGAGAAACAATTGAGAGATGAGTTGAAAGAGAATTTTGTGAAAGAATTTTTATTTCCCGTTCCAAAATTCATAGACGAAACACATCGTGTGTTTTATTTATTCTTCATGACTCTATTTCGACGAAATTGAGCAATTTATAAAAAGTGTATGAAATTTCATGAACTCTGACATTCTCTCGTGGGGATTTGTGCGCGTCGATCGGAAGAAGCCAAAAGTTAAGCGGGTTCATTAAATGTGTGTAAATACGATCGATTATGAACATAATAGGGTATAAGTGACTTATAAATAAACGATATAAATATATGAATACATGACGCGCTGATCGATCATTGCCTTTCCGTGTTGACGAAGTTAGATAGAAATGACAAGGGTGTGATTTTAAGAAAATGTGAAGACGTCAAAAGAAAAAAGAATAAAAGAATGATTTAAAAATTGAATAAAAGAAAGATAAATAATAGGAGGTAAGAACGAAAGGAAATATTGAAGGGAGAAAAGAAGGAAGAGAGTGAGACACAAAGAAAGGAGTCCTAATTCCTAAATCCTTTGATCTAGTCATGTATTACGTAAATATGTTGAACTAGGCTAACGAATAACTATTAAGTGTTCCATTTAGCCTATACGATGTATATTGTATGTATAATCATGAATAAATTATCAACAGTAACACTGTCCGTAATATCTAAGATTTGTCATCATTCAACATCGAACTGTTGAAAAAAAGGCTCAATTCGACATTCGACATTGCTGCCATTTTGCTGCCATTTTCTGAATTTTCACAACAACAACAAAATCCCCCAAAGCTTTCTAGACTTTCTTATGCTCTTCGATAGTCTCCGTGGAAAAATAACGCAGTCAGGCGTTTTTTTTTTTTCTTTTTTTACTCTATTTCAAAGTGACCGAAAATGTTAAAAAAGAATAGAAACCCGACATTAAGAAATTCTTCGTGTGGTTCATAACTCGTCATCGGGTTTCATTGATTCTGGAAAAAAAATGGACTATTTTCACGCCTGTTACACTGAGAGTGTCCCTTAGAAGCCTGTTTGCTTTTTAGTTCCATATCATCGGGCTCGTCGAATGGAAAAAAAAAAAAAAAAAAAAAAAAAAAAAAAACAGATAAATCGATCGGTCTTAGGTAATTAATTGCACATCGAGTTTAATCATTTACCAATATGTATTACTCGTTGAAAGTGTACTATATATACGCTGCAATGGATCTATAATGATTCTTCGGTGATTCAGAGCTTCGAGGGTAGACCTGCTACGCTCCAATAACTTCAACGATCCTTGCTCTTGCTGTGGAACTTGAGCCACTCAAATATGTATTTGTCAATATACCTATAGTGCCACGTCGCTAAGAAACCGCAAGCGCACGTGATCGAGCATCTTCCCGAATGAGATAAGGCATATGCTGATGGAAACGATTTTTCCCTTTTTTTTTCTTTTTCGAGTAGCACCGATGTACGTATATTTTACGTGAGGGTGTGTTGTATACATATTTAAAGAGATAGGAAAACGAATTGGTGTGAATTTGAACCACCAATTTTAGGACGATATTTATTGGTTGAAAAAGATCTCAGTAAATTGAGTAACTCGATTACAAAAAGTGTATTAAACTTCATTTCTGACTCTTAACAAAAATATTAATAAGAGACAATTTATTAGCGAGAATTGCTACTTCGAGAGTGCAATGAAAATTCGTTACGAAAAAGCCTCGAAAATTATGAAATGAAGATCTTTTTTAATGAAATTTCTTGATCATTTTCTTTCTCGAGACGAAATAACTGGAAGTGTTAACGAGGTTCTATCGAGATCAATACAATTATCAAATGCAATTTTTCCAAGATAATTTTTTGAAATTTTGGGCGAATCTTCTCGAGCGTCGTATTATGTGTAAAATATCGTATAAGAAATACGATATTTTACAAATAATAACTCGATTTTGAAACGGTCAAACTTCCTCGAATTTTACCTACTGTTGAGTACGATTGTTAAGAAGATTCATACGAATTTTAAACAATGAAACTTGGAATTTATCGAACGCATGAGAAACGATCGATCCTTCTTAAGAAAAATCTTCGAAAATTATAAGATGAAGATTTTTTGATGAATTTTTTAAATCATTTTCTTTTTCTACACGAAATAACTGAGAGCGTTGGAATTGTGATCGAATTAACTGTATCGGGGAGTACCACAGCGACTGGTTTACAGTCATCGTAACGTAAAAATCCGCAGAGATTTATACTCCGCATTTATCTTAAATCCTGGAGAATGCAAGTGACCCAAATGTAGTTGGTGGTCCAAATTTTCACCAACACGCGCCTTATGTACACGTATACGTGACTACATAATAATCTCGAACAACCATATAACCTGGTGAATTGGGTCAAATTGATCGTATCTTCGTCATAGACGACGAGGGGGATAAAAAAAAAGAGAGAAAGTGAAAGAAAGAAAACGAGAGGAGGGTTAAACCACGAAGAGGATGCAACACCGTTCGAGAAAGTATACGACCTTTTAAATTTACTGTAAACGAGTCTCTTGGAATTTGGAGGAATAAGGAATAAACGGTATCTCGGATATCCGTTGACCAACGCCATGTTTTTTACTTTCCACCAAACTCCTATCAATAACTATCTTTTTAGCATAGTTTTATGTGATACTACATTTTACAATATCTAAACAGACCAAGGAACTCTCAGATTTGATGTTTTTGTATGAAGAAAAGAGCAGCATCCAACAAATTGAATTCAAAAGAAAAGTTTTAACTGAACTTTGTTTTTTGAGAATATTTTTCAGGTCATTTCTACTATTCTTAAGGGGTCTGGCCACCCTGAATTTTTATTTTTTGTCATTTTTTTTTTTTTTTTTTTTTATGAATCCTTAACTATAACGAACATTTTAAGACCTGTTGCGTATGGAAGCACTCGATATTGGCACAATTACCGGCACATTTGCCAAGTTTGAGCACCTCTGCGGACGGTTATTTCCCACTGAGGGCTTTTTGGTGCTACTCTGGCCGTTTTGCGCTACTGCGACGAGCGGTTGAGCGCCACTGCGCGCGGTCGACCGCGCGCTGCGACCTCTCTTCAAAAACACGAGCGCATTAGCCCATACCGCTTTCTGCACTACAGTAGACGATCAGCGCTGCGCTACAGCGGAAATTGGCGCTCAAAACGATTCTAAGGACGCAAAAACAGCACGGAGGGACGGTCAAAGAAGGGCCCAAGACTGACAATCAGCTGCCGAAGGAATTGTCTATGGTCCAGGGATCGCTGATTAAAGGTAAGACTCGCCTACTTTCTTTTGCGATTATCTCGAAACTATATTTTTTGACCTGGTACCTTCAAAATCTCGGAGACTAGCTGTCCGATTGCTTTCAAATTTTCACCGAATATTCTCAGATACATTATCTACAATGTTACGTAGGATTTTTTCGATAACTGTATTAGTTTTTTTCTTATTAATCCTTTTGCTTGGAAAAAATCGGTAAAGAATGATAATTTTTGTTTTGCGGCTCACCATAATTTTTCTAACGTTCGAAAAACAAAACGGCTACGCTACATTGTAGTCACACTACATTGTAATAACCTGGATTTATTTTTTATTTTTCAGATGTACCATGACCGAGTTCCAGGTGGGACAAGGACCGCGCGTATCGTGTGGAGGACCCCCGCGGCAACTTACGTCACGGCGTCATTTTTAAATATTTTCAAATAAAATTTGGTGATGTTATTCTTGAAACTCTTTATGATAATGACCTAAATAATAAAAATATTCCGACTGATAGTTTCGGATTTATTCATTAAAAAAAAAAAAGTGCATTTCTCGGTTCGCCAGGGTGGCCAGACCCCTTAAGTCATTTTGCTGTCACAATCAAAATTTTGTATCGAATCGCAACGGTTTTCATTCCGTTACAGACCTACGAGTGAGTGAAGCGAGTAACGATGGTAAACAAAATGAAATTTACGGTATTTTTGTAATAAATATAAAAAATACAGTCAAAATGCTAAATTTGAACAAACAACGTCTCAGGGGTTATAAAAAATGTTAAAAAGACAGTTTAAAGGTTTTTTTGGAATCCCATCAACGAAACATCGAGGTGCCAATAACAATTGATCGAATATTGAACAGTTGAATTATTAAAAGACAAGTAGCAATTGGTTATAAATAATAAATAATTGCCAACAAATCACTTCAAATGGGTTCGAAAGCAGAAAGCACACAAGTTGCATTTCGAGGGTCTTTAATCACAGAGTCTAATTAAGTTTGAAACTGTCTGAATAGAACTCCGAACAGGCAGCACTTGTTGGAATAGTTCAGTGATGCCTCAAACGAGGTAAATCACTGAATTTTTATTTCCGTTATTGATTTTTTCAAACCCCGATAATTGAAGCTGACACAACTAATTTATAATCCAATGAAATTTTGGTCACCGCGAAATAATATTCGTAACTGACAATCCGCGACGAAACAGGAAGAGAGAAAGAAGAAAAGAGCAAATGCTGCGAGTGAGATAGACAGAAATAGTGAACGATATACAGCCCGACGTTATCATGTATTCCTTGAACGTTTGAGAGACACGAGATCCTCTCCCACGGGGACCTATTAGCCAGAGTGACATTGTGTCACGATAGGATTAGAGACCCTATGTGGTTTTGATGAGATCGTGCCATTCGGATAATTACCCAGCGATCCACTTTGTGAGCTGTCAGACCTTGTACCGAGTTCGCTCAATTCGCATCGCATTATACATTACGAACCCACACTAATATATTCACATATACATCATGCGCATGTATGGACACAGATTATAAATTTACTCGCATTGGAAGAACGCGAAAAACATTATAAATTTTCAGTTTTATAGTTAGAGAAGATCGCTTAATCTATGTTTCGATATTTATTTGAATTGTGACTGCATATCGGAACATTTAACAAGTTTTAAACGCGACGAGTATCGATTGTTGTTGGCTCCTGAAGCAAAAAATTTGGTGAAGAAAGTAATGCCGTAAAAATTACTGATTACGATTTTTTTTTTTTTTTCAATTTTGCTAACAGAGCATGGTTTTTTTTTTTTTTTTTTTTGGGGTAAAATCGTGTTTACGCAGATATAAAGAGATTTACCAGAAAATGAATGTCGTCTTGTAGAAGCATATAAAAATATATGCAAGAAACGTTATTTCATTCAAATTCAGGAAAAGCTCATTAAAAGTCTATACTGACGGATTAATAAAATCGACAAAAATCACGTTATTTCGAGGTTATTTTGAGGTTGAAATCAATCCCAAAGGTCATGAGTTCCAAACTGGGTTCCGGAAATGTGAAAAATTCAGTGTACATGAGTTTCTCAATGAGCTGTAAGAGGTCAAATTGATTGGGAATGCATTTATTCGTATATTTATATGTTTGACGAGCTTATATGGATTTGTGTGTAGGAAAGGAGAGTCGTGGGAGGAAACGAGAGACTTTGATGTGTATTGCTTGCGTGGTAGTGCAGAAGAGAGGACTCGGAAGAGGTGAGGGCCTCGGTACAGTCCGCTTTCTGCGGTATTGATTACAGCTTCCTATCCCCAGGTACAGCACGGTGGCAGGGTCAAATCCCACTCTTCCTCCTCTTCCTCCTCCTCCTCCTCCTCCTCCTCCTCCTCATCTCCTTCTTTCCTCCTGTTCTCCCTCCTGCACCTCCTGCCTCTCTCCTTCGTATATGTTTACCTCACCTTCGGCTCTGCATTAAGCTCACCTTTTCATTCGACTTTTCCGTTCAACATATCGTCATATCCGAATGACACATTCAGGAAAGATTTTTGCATCGGAGAACTCGTTCTATTTCGTTGGAAAAAAAAAAAAAAAAAAAAAAAAAAACCATTGCCAATCATCGTCCTCTGACGTTAGACAAGAATTTCTCACCAAGAATTCATCAACATCGCACCGAATATATTTGACATTTTTGAAAATTACATTTTGCCTTGAAGCTTCAGACACTTGGGCTTTCCATTTAAAAGCCTTAACTCTTTCTCTCACGTCACTTTTCACTCCTTCGCTTATTCATCCATTTAATCCAAACTCTCTTTATTCTGAGCTCTAACACGAATTCATAAAACTCAAAATGCAAACGTGGGACATAGGCAGTTCGTAAAAAATCTTCCATTCCGCATCAAATTAACCTTTACACGGACGAAGTTTATACCACAACTGGGTTCAAAGATGTGGATTATGTCTGTTTGACGCTTTTTTAATAAAATGAAGGAAACTTCTGCTCTTTCCGACGCGATCTTCTGAATTAGTCAACGACGATCGTATCCAGGGAGAAATCGTGAAAGCATATGTTTTCAACGAAATTTAAACGTGTTTTGCGAAAATAAACATTTATTCATAATGCTGGTATCATATTTGGTTGGTTTGTTTGTCATTTTGTAAAATTGGATGAAATTCCACCCAAGAATATCAAAGAAACGTCATCGCTAAAGGAATTTTGTATTCCAACCTCGCGTTCCGTAGAACAAGGGTCTTCCTAGTCTCACTTTTCTTTCCTGTCAACGACGATACAAGGAAGATTTAGCTCTTAAGAATAAAGGCAAGTGTCGACAAACACTTGGCACAATGTCATCCCCTTCTTCTCCTCCGTTCCTTCTTCACCTGCCGTCTCTTTTCCTGCCATCCCTTCTTTTTCTTTCTCTCTCCCTCTCTCTCTCTCTCTCTCTCTCTCTCTCTCTCTCCCTCTCTCGATCTTCTTCTCCCCCTGACTCTTTCTTTCAGGCCAAACTAAGTTGTGCGTTGTCTTTGCTATTCTTGATGGCTGTAAAGTAGTGAGATCAACGTCGTCGACGACGTAGACGTCGTCTCGTTGTCATCGTGCCAAGATGACATGTTGTGGTAAAGCAGTCGAGTCAACCGTTCCCTTTGTTTTCCATGTACGACAAGAGGAAAGGAGCTTTGTTCGAGATATTCGTTCCCTCTTTCTCTTTCTCTTCTTCTTCTAGCCCCGAGGCTCCTTCGTGAAATGAGAAGCCTTTCCTAACAGGACATTTAGATGAGTCGCGGGAAATTCGAATTGAAAATATAACGATGTCACGATGAGATGAATAACAAGGATGTTTTACGTCAGAAACGAGAAACTGATAGTCGTTTTACATTTAAACCAACTTGTCCTTTTAACTCAACCCCTTTGTCCCAAGCTTCTACGACATCGAAGGGATATCCAGCTTATCGATAATTAGCTCGATATTCGATATACTCATCATCGTCGGCGGGGCCTCAATCGATAATCGATTGAAAAATCGCCTAAAGCCAGCATCGCAACTATTTCACAACATTTTCCACTTAATCCACGGGGTCTTTTACCTCTTCCTATATATTTCATGATATTTCACGTTAAACTTCGTTAATCTAAATGGAGCAGAGCAACCTCGTCGGAAAGACAACCTTCGTTTTCATTCTTTTTTTTCTTCCTGTTTACAAAATTGTGTAGAATTATCGGAACTGTTGACTGGAAAATGCATCAATGAAAGTAGGTATTAATTTAGGACATTAATTGTTATTATTTAATGCTATTTATTCAATATGTTTCAAAATTATGAGGCTCTGGATGCAGCGCACAAATGTAGCGGAGTGCACTTTTGACGTTCTAACGAAAAGTGATTAAAACTTTATTACTACGGGTCTGTGTTCGATTTTGATGACAGTTGAAAAAATGGTGGAAGATGATTTGAAAAACAAAAAACGATGAAAACGTCAATGAGCATAATACGCGTAAGAGTTGACGTTTCGAGTGGTACAAACGTCGCAATATTCAAGTTTTTAACATTTTAGATGAAATTAAAATCGTTGACGAAGAAACTGAATTGCGTAGAACGACGTTTTTCATAAATCAATGCAGTCAAATGAGAGTAACTTTGAACATTAGTGCCGAAAATAAAGAATCGATGAGAAATCAGCCACATGCCGCGCGTTATACATCAATCGAAAATCGCAATTTCGAAGCAGACATTGCAAAAAAATAGTTCCAAAAACTTTGGTTACTTAGAAATTGACGAAACTTTTGAAGCGTTGCCCCTGGTGTGCTCAATTTTTCCCGGCTCTCACCGACGTGCGTTAATCCTCAACTGAATCATCGAAAACTTTTACAAATGCATCGACGTCTTGTAATCATCAGAGTGTGACAGATTTTAAATCGAATCACCTCGAGCGGTAGTACGGGTCAGAAAATATAATTATTGAATCTTCGAAACACCAAAAAGTTTCTCAATAATAATGATGAATGGAAGGAAGATGACAAAACTATTTATATTGTCAATGATCTGCTGCGCGACTGCCTATTTGTTTCTAATTAATGAGAATGAAATCTCATTGATGAGAAAAGTGTTGAGTGGTGATGAATTCGTGTTGGAGAAAAAGGAGAGAAAAAAGGGAGCGGGTAATTTATCGATACTGGGGGAATGGTTACGTGCTCCCGAAGGAGCTCTGCCACCAGAACTCAACGTCGAATCTGCACTCAATCCAGAAAAACGACTTTTAATTCTTATATGGAAACGGGGCCCTTTTCTTCACAGCCGTCACGTCAATCATTCCGTAACAAGGAAGAGGTGAATAAATGAGAAAACTAATTAGAAAAAAAAAATGTAGAAAAGAAAACCAGGAGAGAAAACGAAAATAATTAATTGTTAGGAAATTTGATGATACGATGAATCAGTCGGCCACAATTTCCGTCGGAAGGATGTTCGGTGAAAACCTGTGACTTGACCTACCGCGACGAAGATCTCGCGAGAGCTGACGCAGTTATATTTCATTTACATTTGACGAAAGGAGTCAACGAGTTACCTTTGTCAAAGGGAAAAGCTGCTCAGATATGGATTGCCTTGACGGACGAATCACCTTATCATACATTTTATCATGACCCTCATCGCCAGAATTTATCTCATTACGATGGGCTCTTCGATTGGTTAATGAGCTACAGATACGACAGCGACGTGCCAGTCCCTTATGGAAGAACGATTGCGAGAAAGAATGTTAGCGATTGGGAGATACGACGATTGCTTGAAAAGCGAAGAAAAAAATTGGTAGCTATTATGGGCAGCAACTGTTCACCAAAAAATCATCGCTGGGAATACGTCAAAAAACTTAAAAGTCTCCTTGGCAAGCAACTTGAAATTTTGGGTCGATGTTACGGAGCCAATAAGACCGCTTGCCCTGGCAATTACATGAACGATTGTCCGATTCTCGATACCTACAAATTTTACTTGGCTTTTGAAAATTCCAATTGTCGGGAATACATTACGGAAAAAGTTTTTTGGAACGCTTACTCGAAGGGATCAGTGCCGATTATAATGGGAGCGCCTCGATCCGACTGCGAACGACTTCTTCCCCCAAAATCCTACATTCATGTCGCGGATTTTGAATCCCCCAACATTCTTGTTAATCATCTTCGCTATCTTCATAACAACGATGATGCTTATTACGAATATCATGCATGGCGGTCCCACTATATTGTCGTTAATGAACATGGGTTTTTTGGATCGTCTTCAAAACATTATTGTCGTGTCTGC
Organism: Campoletis sonorensis; assembly: GCA_013761285.1. Taxonomy (NCBI): domain Eukaryota; kingdom Metazoa; phylum Arthropoda; class Insecta; order Hymenoptera; family Ichneumonidae; genus Campoletis; species Campoletis sonorensis. Next base: position 37,417 of record JACEOJ010000069.1, read on the forward strand.
GAGGCTCTACGCTATAACACTCGGCCACCAAACGTTACCAAGTATCAACGATGGAGCAATGTTCTCAATGTCACTAGAGACTGTGTTTCATTAGAGTGAAAAATATTTTTCACCAATTCTTTTATTTTCTTATTATTATTATTTTTTACATATCGTTCAATTCAATTATCCGAATTAATCGCAACGACATCATATTATCACAACATTCAATTTCAAAAAGTTGCTGAAATTATCGATCGCTTTGATTCTAAAATTGATAACCGGGCTCAATTTTAACGTCGGGTGAATATCGAAAAAATGAGTTTTTGTCGATTACCTGATTTCTTCAATTTTTGAGAACGTTCTCTATGAATATTGAGCTTAACACGTTCGTACCCACGTCTAAAAAAATGTAAAATGATGAGTTTTATATATTTTTTAAAATAAGGATTGAAATCGAAAGATGGTTTGAATTGCAAAAAATTGTAGAAACAAACAACGAAAAAAATAGTGAAAATACGAACGATTAGTTTTCACGTTATTGCAATTGCGAACGAAACTTCTCGTCAAACCTGCACCCACCATGGCCGCGATGTTTCATTGATTGAGAAATTGCCGGACAATGAAAATATCACGATATGGTGAAATGACATGTTGCACAGATTGTAAAAGACGAAAAATAGAGGTTACGTCATTTCGATCGAGATTATTGTTAGCCAGTTTCGTATTCGTTTGATTCACTTTCGAGAATCAATGGTGAGACGTGTTGATGATGAAAAAATATTGAAAAAAATTCGATCGTTTTTGAAAAACATTGAATAGTGTGTCATTCAATGACTTCTATAAACTCGTTTTATTCAGTGACGTACATAAAAAAACGTAAATATTGTTAGATTTTTCCCAGATTCCTCCAGTTCCTATTTTGTAATGGCAATTTTCCAATTTTCCTTTTCTCCCCGTAGAAAAGTTGAAAGAATTTGAAAAATGGAGACAAAAAAATGAAAATAAATTTCGATTTGTTTAACTGATGGAAGTACCAACGCGGAACTTCATATAAAAGTCGTTCTGATAGTTACTATTTTAACCTCGTATTTTCACCTCGAACTGCCATAACAGTCTATAAATCGTTTTTTGTTGCTATATTCAAGCACAAAGGCAAACTATTATAGTGGTAGTAGTTGGGAATTTTTACACGAGTGCATATATACGATCGAATTGCAACGCTCCGGATAAACAAAAAGAAAGAAAAGAAGAAAGAAATAAATATAAATAAATGAAATAAAGCACGAAAACGAACTGGAGAGAATAATGAAAAATTTATCGATAAAATTCGATAGTAATAAAAGGAAGTGTGCATGGTTGGGGAGCAGGTGGATTCTTTGGCCAACGATCGAACGCAATTGACCAAGTTCAACACACGAGAAAAATGTAACATTCTAGGCAATTTCGCATTTCACTGTATCCTTGTGTACACGTCTATAGAAAAACCGGTAAACCTCCACCTCTGTTTCATTTATATATATATTTTCTATATAGACGTGAAAGTGGGGATGGACGTGTATGTATATGGATTCGCAGCTGCGCCAGTCTGGAGTCTGTATATTTGATGTCACTTGCCACCCCTTCTCTCCTCTCTATATTTATCTCCATCTCTCTTTTTCGTACTTTAAACTAGTCGTTTCATCGCGCTTCGTTTGCATGGAAGTGAGCGATAAAGTTGAACCCTGACCTATTCCGCACTAAAGCCCCGGTGTGCAAGTTCGTTTCGTTCGGTGCGGTGCACCTGAAATATTCAACCCATGGTGGGGTGCAACTTTTCTCTAACTATAGCCTCGTTGCTGGTTCAGGTTCTTTATCTCCCTCTCGCGTGCTTATTATGTATGATTATTTCGTCAATTTTCTTATATTTTATTATCATCTTTTTTTCTCTCTTTTATTATTTAGGTTTTTTCCTCTCTCTCTCTCTCTTTCTCTGCCCTACTCTTTCGCTTTCGCAATCGTCTATTGATATAATTTACTCCTGCCAGCAGAACGTACACCCTTCTAATATCCAACAATCCCTCTGAAAAGCCAGAGGCAACACATCCTATCAATATTAACACAGATCCAAACCTCCTGTCGAAACTGTACACAGCTTTCTCCGTATCGAAATAATTCGTAAAATATGTCTCATCTCGTATTCTTCTATAGACGCGAAAAAAAAATCATAAATATCGAAGCTCTTGTGTCTATTGGGGCAAGAAATATATCAACGTTTCGGGTATTCAATCTATTTTTCGAAATTACGTGACAGGAAATACGATCACTGCTTGAAAAAAATCATTCATATTCGAATTTCTTTTTCTTTCTAACGTAAATACGATCTTTATTCGTTCACCAGGATATGGACCCTCGGTACTCGAAGCGTAACTTCAAAAATGTTGATATTTTTTCAATTAAGTTTCGCGCTTTTTACGTTTCTTTGTGGCGAAGCAGAAACTCCGCACTGTATAGTCAAATGAACGTTGAATTTTCACAATCATTATTTTCCAAGTTCAATAAAAAAATTAACATATTACAGCAAATCTTATTTTATTTACGTATTATTCGTTCATTCCAAAATAACAGCAACTTGTTTACGAAATTGTTTTGTATCGATTGAACGAATGGCTGGAACATTGAAACAATTGTAGAGATGAATTCGTCAGGCATTTCTTGAGGTGCAAAATAATTGGTGGTACATTAAAATCGTTCAAAAATTAGAGATTGCACTTTAAAAAACAAAGATAAAGATATAACATCGTAGAGTTTTGCATTTATCATCAGTTGACAGATCCGCAAATCTCTGGTTATTTATATTTTTCAAGGTTAATCATAAGTTATTGTAACTTTATTTTTGTTGTAATTTGACAAGTGTCGAGCAATTAACATTTAACCGTTAAAATCGTAAACATAAATCAGTGATTTTTAGAAAAAATGGCATTAATACATTTTGGACATTTGAGTATTGATCAAATTTTCAAAACTGTTATGACGTCAAAAAATGAGTAATCAACCAAGAGAACCAAATGTTATAATGCAGTTTTAAAAATATTAATCTAAATCCGCAATTTGACTGTAAATGCGAATTTGCAGTTTTAGGCGGTCCAACTCGCACCTGAACACACATTTTAAATTTACCTCTATTTTTGTTTCTTCCGGTTGACATAATAAAAATGGCGAAACCTGCATTTAAATCCATAAAAAAGAAAAGCTTGCGACTGTTGGGTTATGACATACATAATGTCACTGAATATACACTGCGAGAGAGTTGAAAAAGTAGATTTCCTACAAGCGAGTCCTACTGCCGTCGCAGTTGAGCTTAATTCCCAGATCTCCCAGATTCCGAGAGCTATAAACCTACACGCAACGCCCACGTCTGGCCTGGCACGGTTTCTATCCCACCGAGGGCTCTCTCTCTCTCTCTCTCTTTTCTCTATCCTTCCATTTTTTTCTCTCTCTCAAACTTTCCACTGTTTGCTGCTTTACATTACCTTTTTCCGATCGCACGTACGTTCTCTCTTTCTCGTACACTGTTCATTCGACCGAACCCTAATTCCTCTCGATCTCTTTCTTTCTATCACTATCTCTCATGCTCGCTCCCTCTGCTTTTTTTCTCTCTTTCTCTCGACCCCTGTGTCCGATCGTTTTATATACGTACCGATGCGTCTAATCCGCCGTTCGATACAAACGAACGCGAAAAAGAAAACAATACACGTTTGCGCATAGATGTTCAAAAAAAAAAAAGGAATGAAAACAGCAGAAAAAACAAACATTTGAAATTGCAGTTTAAAGCCGAAGAACGAGAATTATTTTTTCTCCAAAGATCAATATACACACGTTTTGAAACTGCATTTCTCGTTCGACGCTTCGAATTTATCAGAAAATCACAGTCATTATTCACTAATAGTTGCCCAAGTATCCAAGCATGAACAATATATTCTTTTGATTAAATTTGATAAATATACAAGAACTCGATTGTCAAAAGTATCAAAACCCTCTGTCGTAACGTTTCGTACTCACACAATGTTTTCCTTGTCCAAGTATTTCTATTGTTTTTTTTTGTTGTTCAACTTTCCGGAAATTCGTTAACCATCTAGTGAAATAATATCTTAACCTTTTATAGTCCTTCGACATAATTTTTTCATGAATTTACTATGTCTATGAATAATTATTATAAGAAATACTGAACAAATTATATTTATGTGTGAAAAAAATTGAATTACCAAAGATCATGAAAAAAAAACTTTTATGAAATTTGATAAAAAGGCCAGGAATCGAGTGACGTTTTTAGAATTTGATATTTTCCGATCATTTGCACAAATGAGTTACTTTTTATTTTTTTTCTCATTCCTTCATTCATTTATTCATTTATTTATTTGTTTATAAGTACGAGAAAGACCCTGCACTTACAATGTCGTTGTTTGCTGGCACAAACAGCAACAGAATGCAAACGTACAAATGAGTATGAGATACAACATAACATGACCAGAAATTTAGAACGTAAGAAATATGACAATGGTTTTTGTAGAGGGACATCATCTACTTCTAACTCAAAAATTTGTCTTGCTATAAAATATCAGCTGTAGAGCAAATCCATTAATCGTGAAGATTTGTTTACGTACGAAGATATTTGTAAATACACTCAATTTTGAGTATATTGAACTTGGACCAATTCGAAGTACTATATACGCGTAGTTTACCTTGTAAATCTGGAGCGATATTGGTTTCTAACCCAGTGGTAACTCAATAGGGTTGCTTCGAACTCAATTGCTTATGACCTCGTGAGCATCTCTCGTATATATATATATATATATATGTATATGTAGATAGATAGTCGAGAAAACATATGTGACAAGTCCATTTGGGAAGCTCAACCTCTCCGATATCGTGATATTTTACGAGGAATTTTCTCACGATTAGAAACTGAAATAACCTGGACGAGATTGTGTCCTACATTAAAATGAAACTTCTGATGAGAAAATCGCACAAAAGCTCTATCTCGTTTTCATTTTTTCATCATTTTATATTCAATGTACCGAGGAATTTCAATTATTAGAATGAGTTGCATTCCCATTATGAAAGCTTCGAAGCATCTCATCTTAGAGATTACGAGAGCTTTCTTCATTGCTTGACAATTGGAAATTCGAGACCATTAATTTTACTAAAAGTTTGGCAACAACGTTTTCTCACATTCACATAAAATTCGTTGCAAAAAAAATGTAACTTAATACGGCATCACTGAAATTAGAGTGCTGAAAAAAATATATTTTTTAAAATCATTAACAAGAGAAATACATTGCGTTCGAAAGTAATGCGAGACAATTCTGAAAATTGGAACCTTTCTCGAATGAAAATATTTGTCCGTTTCCACTCAGTGCCGTAGAGAATAATCATTATGAGCAGAAACTACAAAATAACAATTTGAAAAAAAAAGAAAACAAGGGTTTCATTGCAACGGATAGAGAGCTTTTCTTACGCGAAACAATTCTCAAGGCGCCATCTAGTGAGAAAACGACGTACTCAAAAGCCTGACGATAAAAATAGAACGATTTTTGATCGTTTTGAGGAGAGAGCAGCTAGAAAAACCGTGAATTTTCGATTCAACGAGCTGCAACTCACGTTTTTCTCGAAATCTTTGAATTCTTGAAGTCTCTGTATGTTCGCACAAGAAAATGTGAGTTTTGTGGGACTAACAAAAAGTTGTAAGCGGCATGAAAGCTTGAAATCTGTTATTTAAGCCATGCCCGAGTTTTCGCGCGCCTTGTCGAAAATATCGAGGTCAAATGCGAACACCTCCCACCTCGCTCCCTTCTTTCTCGCTTAGAGCCCTGAACCACGGGAGTTGCAGTTACTCTCCGAATGATCGATAGCCGCGGCTCGTTTCCCCCAAACGGAAAACGAGCCCAACTCTATCCCTATCTCCGTATATCGCTACTCCCGTTTCTCTCACTATTGCACATTAATGATAAATCGTATACAATGTCGGAAACTAAAGAACGATCAGAAACGCTTCGACCTCAACTAGAAATATTTCGCCCGTGCGAAGGATCGCATGGACCAGTGATAAATGAATGATTCAACGTTATTTTCGTCCAATCATCGGTCTCCGATTTTCGACTCAAAACTATAATATCGTTCATTTATATATAAACATATAAAACGAGATAAAAATTCATCATTTCGATACGAGTCGAGATTCGACTTTCCAAAAAAAAAAACCCCCCGCAGCTCCAATAAATGGGAAAAAGAATGTGATACTTGAAAAAGTGGAGATAATTACCTCATTGAAAAATCATTATTTCAGACAATTTATTAAAATTAGCGCGTTTCTATGGACTCTTTACATGACTTTTAGGCAATTCACTGTTTCTGTTCCTGTTTTCGTGAAACTACCCGGAATGATGCCCATGGAATGGATAGATGCTCTCTTAGATGCACTACTCTATCGGGTTTGTACGAAGGCCGAGGGAAACTGTGCTAAACCCCGTCGATACAGACTGCTATATTTGACTGTTTTTCAGTTGATTACCATCATTAGAAACTCAGAAAAACTGCCACCCACTCAGTGATTGATACTCAAGCCGGTGCGTAGCTAAGCGGGCACCCAACCAAGTGTTGACCTCACCCGAAGGGACTTTACTTTTGTGATCGTTGAAGCCACGCATCGAATATGCCACGCGTCTCTGCTAATAATTAATTTAATTTGTATCGTCGCTACGAATTTTTCGTCGAAATAAAAAGAAAGATTATGCCAAAAAAGTTTTGCTGTTCCATAATTAAACGTAATGGTTTCAGGAGCGAATACTGGGCGCATGGATAAGTAATAGCGGAATAATCTTTATCTTTATCGATGAAAGAATTTTTCTCATGCAGACATAATAAGGAAAATATTCTTGGTAAAATTGAAAATTTCATAAACTTTTAATCCTCTGTTAATTCCCTTGAAACTCCGCACTTAATGCCCTTCATCTCATGTACCTAAAAAGTTAGAGCGGGACGGATTGAAAGTTCTGAAAGTTCGTACATTTGCGAGACTCAAATTCGGAAAATCGAGAGGTGAATAAAATGTGAGCTGTCATCAATTTCACTTAAAATCCGAGATAAAATCATCCCTGGAATAAAATAGCTCGTGATTCGACTCAATTTTTTCTTCTTCAATTTCACAGTCGTACCAATTTCTTCAAAAACCTCTATATACTAATAAGAAGTTCGAAGATGTTCAATTCCGCTTTGGAAAATTACTCAAATTATTTTTTACACATAGGTGACTTCGAATTCTTCAGCCCTCCAAGAACTTTTGGAAAATCAAAACTTGCATCAAATTCTTGGAGTGACTTATAATCTTGAAATTCGCGTGTTTGTAATCCAGTGAGACATGGTTAATTTATTACGGTTTTATGAGTTATCCCGAGATTCGAGGATGCACGAGGATTATTTGTGGAACTGAGTTAACGAGCGATTGCATAAGCTATGCCAGAACTGAGAAGTAAATACATTCGTACAAACATAGACATATATCCTGGCAGACGAGACGAAATATGAGAGTTAGTTGAGCTTGGCGATCTGGAGTTACATTTCGAGATACAAACTGTCTAAGATAAGACACCAAGAACTCCGCTAGTTGAAGGATAACCAGAAATGGGACTGTAGGACGCTCTTCTGTGCATGCCCGTACTGGTGGGTCACTCGGTCACGGATCAAATAGTGATAACTCAAGTATTTTTGTTTTCAAGTGAATTTCAGTTTCACCAGTTCACCAGTTGAAATAAGGCATCAGAAGTTTCAGATGCACGCCTTTCTGGGGTTTTTACATGTTTCTATTGTAATTCTTCTTTTTACTTTGCCTCTATGTTTTTTCCTTCCCACTCTTTTTACGTGGGTCTCGAACCACGGAGAGAACAGTTCAAGACACTTAGAAAAAATCCATTGCTGTCGGTGGGAATCGAACCCGAGCCTACCGGGGACCAGGTTTAAATAACTTTACCCCTGAATAGTAAACTGAATAGTAATCTCAAATAGTACCGCCCATGATAAATATCAAATGTTTGAATATTTGAGATACTTATCCCGCAAATGCACTTTTTTGACTAATGGCTGGTAGAAATGATATTTAGGTTTTCGAAAAATTACTATCTGCTCAGTTATGAAGATTGAAAATGACAACGTTCATAAAAAAATTTCAGATAACAAGATTAACCTCTAAAAGTTAAGTTTGATAATAAAAAATTCAGCGCAAAACGATCCATTTATTTAAATTCTACAATCAATCAATTGACTTGTGAATTGACAAGCTTTCGAATGGGACTTTTTGCATTGAAAATGGCTGACTAATTGAATCTCCGTAGTTGAAGAAAAAAAAATCATCGTGTTCCACTAGTTTCAGAGGTGACTGTATGCCCATGAGTGATGATGAAGGAAAGTCAAATGAAACAATTTCCAACACTCGTGTTGTAACGTCAAGATTAGGAGAAATCTACAGATGACGAGACTTTGAGAAGTGGTCTTTTGATTATCCATACATAACCGGAAAAGCATCGGAGTTGGCGAAACTGACAGTTCGTGGTGATGTCGTGAATGGAGGTTTAAGGAAAACGAGAGGGGTTGGTGGACCTGGCGAAATTAGCTAAACTTGAAACAGTAACAATCCGGTGAATCGGATGAACGGGTGAAAAGGGAGAAGGAGGGCAGGTAACAAGAGCTAAGGGTGGATCCAAGGGGAGGAAAGGAACGAAGGCGAGAAAGCAGAAGTGAAGTTCAGACCAGAGACGTGGTGCAAGATATCAAAACGACTAAGCTGTTATGTTCACGCTGGTTTTCCTCGTAAATGTATATTTGTATATATGTATTTATCTTTATGTATATATGTCTCTAGAATATATAAGCCATTTAATAGTCGAATACCAGAGAAAGAGAGAAACCGATGAGAAACCTGGATTGCGACGAGTAAATGTAAGAGTGAAATAGAACGAAAGAGAACGAGGTAAACTTGTGAGAGAGCTACCAGAGTCTACGAACTTCCAAAGTCACTTAGGAGGAATTTACATTTAGCCTGTCTTCCTCGTTGAAGGTTCTCTCTGATGCTGCTGCATACTGTACACTATATTGCACGATGCTTAGAAACCTAATGCTGATGATGATCAGTCTCTACCCTGCACACGTTTGCCAAAGATGAATCAGGACCATTACACTCCTGCAATCATTTCGAAACTCTCAACTACATTCTCTGCTTCCTAACGAGATATGATATTACTACTAAAAAATATAGATGTTGTCATGATTTTTTTTTATTTTATATATTTTAAATATCAATATTTAACAGACTCGCCCGATCTCGATGAGTCCGGGCAATGGAAAATTGAGGGAAGTGTAAATAATAATCCGGTGATATATGAAATCGATGTTTATTTAGCGAAGGCGATGGTCACACGAACTAGCAGCGAAAAAATCATTCTCTTAAATTTCGACAATCAAGAAAGTAGGGAGGAACACGTGATTTACAGTACATTTGGTGGTAAATGCGCGCGCGACTTATAAATCATCACAATGTTGAAGCTTGTTCTGTAAATAAGCAACAAAATTTAATACTCTGATCATTTATCATCATTTCTTCCACGATATAAAGCAATGGAATTCGGTCGAACTTTTTTTTAGTTAAAAAAACAATCTGTACAATATTTTCGGAGTTATTGCATGAAATGTAAACTTTTTTTACTGATCCTCGTAAAACGGGTGTAAAACTGTACGATCTTTGATTATCAATGTCTCGAATACGAGATCGTGAATCTCTTTGAAATTTTCCACATACTTCCATAACAGTGCGTTGGATGTGTTGTCAGAATTAAAATTCTGTGTAAACGCACGTCGAGCAGGCTACTGCATCAACATCACAACTGCATTGACAACGATATTTCTTACCACGAGCAAATACGTGGCAACAGCTACTAATGAATATATTATGAGGTTTTTTTAGTCGTTGCAGTTATTACGAAGTACACGACATGAACATAATATAATGAATTACTTTGACATAATTTTGCCCTGGCATAATATCCGTCTCTCGAACACTTTTAAGAGAACATAATAATTTTTCATTGAAATGTTCGTGCAAATAGTGATTTCTTCCCGAAAGGCACGATTCCGATGAAAAATTTCTCATTTACTATGCACCACGTAGCTGCAGGAACCTTTTTATATTTATTTTTCGCCCCGTACGTTGTGAAAATAATGAAAGACTATATTTTGTCGACTCACTGTGTCAAAAGATGAAACAGTAATACTCCTATTAAATGTGTTAATAATTATTATTGAATTTAACAATAGCAACAAAAGAGACATTATTACTTCGCCATATATTTGGGACAAATATTCCATTAGAACCTAACAATGGGAATTTTAAAATAGCTCTTTCCTGGGGGAAAAAAGTATTAAAGGATTATCATGATTCAAGAATAATTAAGGTATTTCTTTAATTTATGTCAATTAAATGGAAAGCCTTTTATCCAAATCCTCTTCCACAAGAGTAAACGATACGAAGGCTACACGGAGGATACACGTGCAATCGTTAAAGCTTTCCGATGACCGCACAGGAGTTTTGGATAATATTGTGAATATGTATGTATATATATATATATATATATATATATATATATATATATTGTGACGGTTTTGCCACAAATTCACCAGGAATAATAATAATTATTATTATTCCTGGCTAAAAGAGACACTGAAAATATGGGAAAATAAAATAAAACAAATACAAAAAAAAATTAAATGGGAAGATCGAAATAACAAATTTATTAAGCCAAAAACAAAACAAAATTTGATAAATGTGGGCGCCAGTTAATTCCTTGAAAATTAACAATAAAAAAAAATAATAATCAAATTTCCGATCTCCAAAATATTAACAATAATATTAACAACAATTCACAAAAATAATACAAAAGGGGAACTAGCTCTAAGCATGGGAAAATATCAAAGATACAATTTTAATCTCAAGTGAAAAGCGGGTCCCTGACAACTCAGGCGTCTTATTATACCCGTGAACGAAAAAGCGGTGGTGGGGGAAGAAACTTGGACTCGAATCGTTCGAAGTCCGAACAATGACGCTCTTGGTACAACCAAAGAGTTTGTCGTACAAAAATGATGAAAAATACAAAAATAAATAACGTGGCAAATAATTGGATGATTTTCTCCAAATTATCACCAAAAATAAGGGAAAAATATCGTTTGTTCGTCTCGTAAACGAGCTCGACAACGATGGGACAAAAGATGACGCAATGGGACTGAAAAACGGTGAACTCGAAAAATAACAATAATTAATTCGCCTTATTCTCTCTCGCAATATTGAGCGATGTTAATCGGCGAAGGAAAATATTGCGAGAGGCTAAAGAGGATACAAAAATAATGGGGAAATTGGTCGAACGACGCTCGAACGAACAATGGACTAAAAAGGGGTAGATGGGGCAAAATGGGTCGTTTTCTTAATTCTAATGACTATCACCACGATATTCGTCGCGTCCTTTTTCTCGCCGACAAACAATCATTCGTCATTCGCGCAATGATTAATATTGGCCAGAGGGGCTCACAAATATCAAAAATAGGGAGGAGAAAATACAAAAAGGGGGTGAAAAATCGGGCGTACAAAGTGGCTTGTCGAAACGACGCCTCGCGAAGTCGCGACCACAAAAATACGAAAAACAACTTACTTTTACTCGGAACTTGTTGAAAGATCGCCTCGTCAAATCAAACACGTCCTCGTACGAAGCAAAGCCGGTGAAACACAAAAAAACTAATAATTTAACAATAAATCGCAAAAGAAAAAGACGGAGAATTGCAACACGTCTGGTACGCTCGCTGGGTCGTGGTGAAGTGACTCGGTAACAAGGCCCTCGCACGCGTCGACTTGTTACCTCGATGCTCATTGGTTGCCTTTGCCGGCCCGGCAACAACCAACCAATCACAAGTGGAGTTAGCTCACACGTGGTCTCGTTTGATGGTGAAGGGTATAGGGGGGAATGGAGGGGCTTGCGAGTCGAGCTTTGTCTTGCACTGCCCGGGGACGGAGGGGGCGCTTGTGCCGCCACCTGTTGCTCTTGATCGAACGCTGAGTGGTCTTGGTGTTCGGGAATTCGACGCGCGACTTTTAAAATCGCTAAGGGAAGTCGATCACCAATTCGTAGTGTCGTGACGTCATCACGTCATTGTTTACGAAGTGTCGTGGTCTTCGCGTTGATTCGGCCGAAAAAGTGGTCTTCGTAATTTTCGACTCCGGAAAAAGGAATTTGCCGTGTTGAGGGATTTATTTCGAAGCATCTCGACGTCGCGGGACTTGTGGATTTTCTCCGGGCCGCTCGATTTAACCTCCGGCCTCGAAGTAGCGATGTTATTTTGAGGTTAGGCCCGTCGACTCGACACTTCAGCTGTCATCGTGGGACTTCGTTGAATTCTTCGTTTGGTAAGGGAAAACTTTCCCTTACTGGTGAGTTGTTCCTTTTTTCCTTTTTCTTGTATCGAGGGGCTCGACTCGTTTTCGGGATTTTGACAGGGAAAAGTTGTGGGAAGGATTGTCGTTGAGGGGAATTTGTTGTCTTTGAGAGGAATCGGGGAGGAAAAAATTATTGGTCGTTGGACTCTGCCTGTGATTGGGGTTGGATGATCTCGTTGTATTCCTCTTCTTATTCCTCCTCAATATATTTCAGGTGCCGTCACTGCGGCTAGAGATCCTTGTGGTCTTGTCGGCGAAGGATCTTGATGGTGGTTTTCCTTCGCTGGCTAGCGTAGGAAGTATTTGTGGACTTCAAAATTATTTCTAAGGCTTGACGAGGAGAAAAATTCCTTGGACAATATTTTATAACGGATGAAATTCACAGAATAGGACTTATAAACTAAAAATAAGGTACGACGGACGAATATCGTGGTTGACCACCCCACGATCAACGAGGTAAGTATTTTATAAAATTGTGCAACGTCACAATATATATATATAGCGACGAAATGTTCATTCGCGTATAGTGGTTTCGACATCGATGGAATAAAGTGGCAACGTATAGATGTGTGTTATATAAATGTACGTATATTCGTACTACTAACACGACTATTACCGTGGTTGGCCTCGATATCCCATAAAATTGTGTACGTAGCAAATACGGTCAATTTCCGAGATTGGCTCGAATTGGAATTGGAAATGAAATTTGTTAGAGGCCAAAAGCGCGTAATACTTCAACGAACTAGCCGAGAAGCGCAGACATGGAGCTTTCACACGACCAGAGAAACGACCGTTCTCTCTCTTTTTCTCTTTCCGTCTCTTTACTCGAAAGTACCAGACGCAAAACCTTTAGCAATTCAACTTGGTCATCCCACAATCGTATCGTCTTATCCTGCTTCTTTTCACGTAAGACGTTATACTGAAAAATGGATTTTTTGGGAATAATGTACAGAAATATTTAGAAAAATTTACTTTATAAGTTCATTCCTTGAATAATATGAAATTTTTTCTAGTCTCGATCGTTTCTACTGTGGGTCTTCACGATCCGGAAAACTGAAAGATCCAAAGTACATTTGACAGCTTTGTCGTCTGCTGGCCCAAGGCTCGCCCAAGTATATTATCTCTGAAAATGACACCATTGGAATCAGATTGTACGATTTATATGCATTTTTATACGCATTTTTTAATGGTATCGAGTTGAAATTGAAGACGGCCGAATCTCGAGTATAGATACGCGGCACGACTTGCCTTGGCCGTTTACACTATTTTCTTTTTATACTTGGCGTCAAGACGCTGCCGCGTCTCTAGATCAAAGGATTCGCGGTGGTGGGGATAAAAATCGTGTGACGTTTTGATGAATTACGGAGGTCAGGAGTTGTTTGATGAGTTGAAAATTGAACTGGAGACTAATTGGTCGGATTATTTCTCAAGCTATATCCAAGATTGCGAAAAATTATTCGAAGGCTTAACTTTTGAAAGTGACTGTTCCGGGAGTAACTATCTTGAGCCTAATTCCGAAATCTGTGACTATGATGACGGTTATCCCCTTTAGTCATAGCGGGCTTACATGCTTTGACTTTTTCTTTTCCCGGTTTTTGTGATATAAATTTGTCATTTTCAACTAAATTATTATTTCGTTTTGTAACTGTTTCAAGCTCTATAATCAAATGAATAAAATATAAATATATTCTCACTATTGTTCGTTATATCGGACAAGTGGACAGAGAATTTGATCACTCGGTTTACTCGAACACATGAATGTATAATCGACTATGTATAGTCAAATTGTACCCTTAGATTCGAAGAGCTCATGTCGAAATCGTGAAAACGAATTATCAGGAGTTAGGTAACAATGTATACGCAAAGTCTAACTTGTACGTTCCGAGCTCGGTTCGCACAGATTTCCATTTAACACATAGATATACAAACCGAATACACATGCTCTCTTATATCAACGTACATGCCACAGTCCTTCTCTATCTCTGGAGGGTAAATTTGGTTACCACATCAATGTATAAGTCAAAAGGACCGGGAGAGCAATGCTGAAACATCTCAAGGATATTTCCTATGTATGAGGAAACACTCTCACATCATGTTCCGGTAGACAATGCCCTATAAAGTACACACGATTCATAATTTACGAAAATACTCTCTCGACAGAATACAAGTCAAGTTCCACATTTTCCTAGCCCGTGTACCTCTTCAACTATGTGTAAAAAATAAAAAGAAATTCAAAATACATTGTCGACCCATGATGTAAGAATAGAAATTTCAACGAAAATTCATCATCTCGAGTTTATTTATCTCGGACAAATATATATTTTTTTTTTCTATGAGATCGAGAAAATTGTTGACTCAATTATTTGTAATTGCAAAGCAAAAACTCGGAATTGCTATTTTCGAATATACGCTGTTATGGCATCTTCAAGAAATGTTATTAAGAAGTTTCGGTACGAGTGACGAAATGTAACCATTTTATTCAAATTTCTGTGTCCTGAATATGTCCCCCAAGTTTCAAAACGATTGTCTACACCGTTTCCACAAAATTCTCAAATGAAAAGTCACTTTTTAAGATGGAGACATGTTTACGCTATCCCTAAACTTCAGTTACGTGCTTGAAGCAATACGAGAAAATGTAATCAAGGTTATAAAAAACTGGCAAACCACTCAAACTATCATTTCAATTATGCCACGGGAAATGGAATATTTCGTCTACATCGTTTATTAATTATTCATTTTTTGCCAATGAAAACGATCAATTTTTCAGTAAGCATGTAATTTTATACGAAATTTTGTTGTGTGGAGTTAGCGCTTTGCTTCACAACAATAGAATTTCCCCCCGTTCTCCCTAAAGATGAGCTGAACTCCTACATTGTAGGAGTTGTACCGAAACTCCTTAAAAGATGTATTGCAGTCCCGAAAGTTGAGAAAGTATTTGTATTTTCGACGAAACTTTCGCAGATTTTTATTAAGACTTGAAAACAAATTGAAGCTCGAGTGTAACGAAAAAGGCCGAATTAGAAGTATAGATACGCGGAGCGACATGACTTGGCCGTTTGCGACGCGTTCATTTTTGTACGTAGCGTCAAGACGCTTCAATGAAGTTTTTGCTAATGAAACCATTCCAATGATGATATTAGTAATATTTCTAATTGAAAATTTTTGCTACGCCAAGATCGCGCGCAATAATTTTTTTTTAAACCCTGCTACGGTAAGTATAAGGAATGAAAATTATAGGCTATTGTAAATTGATTATTCACCAAACCCAGGATGTACCTCAATTACTTTTATTGATTCCACATACGTTCTTAAAAATAGGGAAACACTGTTTAATGATGAGCAGCGGCAGCTTTTCTCATTTGGACGAGGATGTTTCCAAGTTCTTCACGCTTCCTTTTAGCACGGATGTGGGTTCCCAGCTGTTAAGTAATAACCAATGAAAGTTTAAAATGTGGAGCGAGAATTAAAAAATTGTTTGAACCCAGGGAAAGTTCAACATTTCTCGTGGAAACGTTTTCCAAGTGTCCATTAAGAATTCGTTCGTTCTTCACGAGTTTTTGTAGCCAGTGAATTATGTTGTTGCAATAAACTTGCAAAATTACGATAAAATTGGTAATAATTGGAAAAGCGGAACTTTATCTTAATTAACGTCAACGACATACATTTTTTTAGATTATATTATCGAAATTTTCAAGATAAAAGCTTTCCTCAAGTGTGTAAATTAACGATCCAGACTGAACTACGAATTCGTACCCGATATTGACAACTTCAATGGACCTAAGAGTTTAGTAAACTGTTCTTTTTAGTGTCAGCGATTATTCCCGAACTATGTAGAAAAACATCTAAATTGAATGTTCACAATTTATTGCGAATGTATATTTCACTATCGTTTTAAAACTTCATAGAATTAGAAAAGTGGGTTGGGAAAGTTTCCATTTCATTCCACTACTTGATAAAAATACGGAAAAAAAAACTTTTCAGTTCCAAGATTTGAAAAAGTGTTTACGTCACAATAGTAATTCGCGATGTTTCCAATTATTTTTATATTTTTCAGCAAAAACAGTTGGTGAAATTCGTATTTTGCCTTTTTTTCGTTATTTAGAAAATTCGTCTAGTTGGAAATTCTCAATTGTTGCAATGTAACTTTTACGAAAAGCTTAATCCTTTTTAATTTTTTTTTGGTATTCTCATAAAGATTGTGTGTTTTCGATTTTGCTTAAATCTTTTAGAAATGAGAAGCTTGCATCTTGTATTTTTTCATCGATTAATTGTTGGATAGTTGCGGCATAGTTGATTACAAAGTTTTATTGGCCGTTAATAAGAATTCTGGCGGTCGAATTAATAATTTTGAGGTAAAAATTGTCAACTTACCCTCCTCTTGAGGAACTTGAGTGCTCTCTTGTCCTTGGAGACCTTGAGCAACTCCATAGCGCGCTTCTCATAAGGAGCATGACCGGTGACCTCACGAATAAGATCCCTGACGAATTTGCTGTGTTTTGTCAAGCGCTAAAAACGAATGAAAATTTTTTACGTTAGAAAAATTATGATTCAGGATCGGAATCACAAAAGCGTTATAAAAGTTGGTTTATGTCAATGAATATATATTTTTTCAACATTAAATTCAAGCAACATTTGCAATTTTTCTATTAACGAGTCAGTCTGAGGGTATTGAGTCGAAATTTGGAGGTTAGAATTTGGAGACTGACGACGAAGGACTTTGGAGTGAAAAAATCAAATGAAAACTTCAATTTTGTGGGAATTGAAAAGAAAAATCACAAATCTAAGAACATGTGGGAAAGTTTTAATGAATGAGGAAAATGAAGGCTACGGAGAATAGAAATTTGGAGGTTAAAATCTCATGACTTACCCCCTTGAGACGAGCAGGACGAAGGGCAACGGTTTTTTCTTTTTCCGATTTGTTTTTAGCGACACGGATTTTGGTTGTTTTGTGTCCTTTGTTGAGGCCAACGGCCAACTCGTATCTCGGAGCCATCCTGCAAATAAACACACGAAAACTAGGTTATGTTCGTTGCGTCAAAGATCCGATGAGAAAAGTATTCAAACGGGATAAACAATGCGAAATATTTCGTGTAATCGATCAAACAAATTGTTTTTTAATTAATAAATCGAATTTGTTCACTTTATTAACAAGGATTCCGGATAAATGAGTGGATTATAAAACACAAACGAACCTTCGACGTTAAGGTACGCACGATGAAAGAAAGACGATGCGGTACGAAGCTCTTGCGCATCAAGTGTGCGCCGAAAACGAGTCAAGTCGAATGCGCAACGCCAACGCGGCAAATTCAAATTTTTCAAAGTTTTTACAAAGTTTTTATTCAATTTCATTTACCAATACAAAAATTCTTAAATATTATATCGAGAATATCTTCGGCACTGACGTGACCCGTTATTTTACCAAGTTCTCGCATGGCACTTCGTATTTTTTCAGCAGCTATTACCATGTCGTATTCTTCTTGAATAATCATTTCCAAATAATCCGATAAATAATCCAGGCAATTCGTCAAGTGATTCCTGTATCGTGATTGACTTATTGTGGGATTCTCTCGAGATGGATTACCACATCTGTAAAATGAATTTACTATGCAGTTATAGAAATTTATGATAATGAAACAAATTCAATGAAAATTGGAAACGACATTAATACTAAATTATTTAAACAACTTCAATAAAGTTATTTCTCATAAGAATAAGTAATTATTCATCAAAATGAAATGATTTATAAACACGATTTTCTGAATTATTCATAATTTTTATTATGAATTATTGATATTTGTTAGATGAAAAATAAAAATAAACTTTTTATAAGATAAAATAATGGCAATAGTGTTTTCGAATGAAGTGTGAAACTTGACGAATTTTTTTTATATGATATTAATCAGAATTCATTTTGCAATAACAATTTTATATAAAATCAAGAATAGCGATTATTATAATTGATAAATGATAACGATTGAAAGTAGACTCGATTGTCAATTGTGAAGTGAACAAACATGTCGTTACTTATGAAATTTTATAAAAAATTCATTCCTTGGAAATATTTTTATCTTCAGCTATAAATAACGAAATGAATAAAATGCCATGAAATATTGTTGAAAAAACGAATCTCACATTTTACGAAAGTGTTCGGTCATGACATCAATCAATTTTTTCAGTCCTTCTTCTTGAGCACAGGATATCAAAATAATTCCACGACTTTGCAGACCATTTTTGGTGTTTTCATCGATGAGATCTGCTTTGTTGAAAACTATCAAACAATTGTTCGAAAATTTGCCATCTATCATCACGGAATCGTTAACTTCTAAGCCTTTAACGTAATTATCAATATATTGATCGATGGTCAAGCGACTTTTGGCGAAAATGGAAGCATCCATTAATATGACAATGAAATCTGCATTTCTAGCATAATTTTTAGCTCGCTTGATGCCTTCCGCTTCGACGATGTCTTTGGTGAATTTGGCAAGGCCAGCAGTGTCTGCGAGAATTACAGGATATCCAGATATGTTTGCATTTAATTCAACGATATCTCTAGTTGTGCCTGCGATGGGTGTAACAATTGCAGCGTTTCTTTGAACCAAAATATTTAACAAACTGCTTTTTCCAACATTAGGTTCTCCAATTATTACGGTTCTGACTCCATTTCTCAGAATTTCACCTTTTCGTCCATCCTCAAGATGTTTCGCAATGAGTTCACTCAATTTTTTCAAATCTGCGTTACAATTTTTCAACACGTCGCTTTCGATGTTCTCCTCCTCGCTGAAATCAATGAACGCCTCGATATTTGCCAGAGATCGAGACAGAACGTCGTGCCAGTTTTTGTACAAACTGCTCAAACTTCCCGACGCTTGCAGAAGAGCTTGTTTTCGCTGCTGCTCCGTTTCTGCGTGTATCAGATCAGCCAAACCTTCTACTTCTGTCAAATCTAATTTTCCGTTGTAAAAAGCTCGCCTCGTGAACTCCCCCGGCAAAGCTGGCTCAAATTTTAATTTAAACAATGCTTCGGTTATCGCTCTCAATATGGCTGGACCACCGTGGACTTGAAATTCCACGCTGTCCTCTCCGGTAAAGGAATTTGGACCTGGAAATAATATCTCCTGATGAATCGGAATGAATTATTATATTCGTGTATTTGGTGCTGGAGGAATATTTTTTTTTTAAACAGTGGAAATTGTGATAGTAAATAATAAAATTGTTTTCAAGTTTTTTCATTCATGCAGTTTTATTCATTTTTCCGACATAGCAAATGGTTTTTCTAAATAAATAATCCTTTATGATTATTTATCAAGTAGAATTGTTTTTAATTATTTAGGAAAGTCATAACTTTTACTGTTTTTTTGCATGATGTTGATTTTTATAGTAGTTGGTCTTTTTCGAAATTATCCGTCTATGGAAATTCATTTATCTAAAGTGATGAATTATAATTGAATGACTTTATAATAAAACTTTAAAATTATAATAACTGCTGTAATAACAGATGAAAAATTATATTTTTGAAAATGAAAGATTTGTGGGAAAAATATTTTTGCAAAATTCTTTGTTACCTGGAAACCACAGACATAATCCCTTGTCAATAACTTCTTTTGTCACAGGATCAATTATTTTGCTCAGATGAGCTTTTCTTGGCTCTGGAATTTTGACTTTAGTCATTTTTTCAATAGCCCTCAATGCTTCACTGCCTGAAACTCTTATAACAGCTACTCCACATTTTCCTTGTCCTTGAATAGGAAAAATGCACATTTTCAGAAATTATATCATTTTTCAACAATAACAATAATCATAGGAATGATTCTGTGGTTCTTCAAATTTTTGTATATTAGTCTTCTGGTAATACGATTTTTTTTTAAATGTTGACGCATGCATTGAAATGCTACCTTCGATATTTTATTGTAAAATCTACACACAGCGATTTGAATGTATTTTTCAAAGTTTTTCGTGGTAGCTTTTTTTGGACATATTTGCAAAAATGTAATGCAGGTGTGTATATACGAGGGAACTTTTCATTGTGAGGTAAAAACAAGAAACGTGACTACGAAAACAAATGTAAAGTTTTTGATCCAGTGTTAATACATTTTTCAATGTTTTGGATATTCAGTTTATTAGTATAATAATCATCTATTGGGAAATGTGTTTTGATGTCATCGCTCCCAAATAGCAATAAAAAATATATATGACACATTGGTGTGTGAAAAGAAAGTGATATCACAATGAACAATGGAAGAAAGCGACGTCTAGCAGACGATAATTCGCGATACTATTTCAGCGTAATAAAAATATTACGCTTGTTTGATCGGTTTTCAACCTTAACATGGAATAAAAACTATAATAATAACCGTGTTGGAATGGAATAAAAACTATAATAATAAACTATAATAAAAACTATAATGATAACTAATAATTTCATAATAACCGGAGGAAAGAGCGTAGATGGTCGAAGCTGAAGTTCGTTCTTTGGGGATTGTCCCGCCAGTTTCCCTGCGAATTGACGACCGTGTGTTTATTTTTGTCAAGCGTCGTAAAAAAACTGTTTTTCGTAACTGAATCATCGTTCACTCGAAGTCACTTTTTCCAACGACCGTGCCCGAGGAAACTCGTTAATAAACTAACGAATTTCGAAATATTTAACGATCGAATGATATATTTGAAAAAACTACGAAAATCTCGCGACAGTGACCTTATGAAAGAACATCATGGCGTCTGTGAAGTTCGTACACTGTGCAAGCTTGTTTATCACGATATTTCCACTTTCTACTTCGAGTGTTCTCAATTCCTTATATTTTCGAATAGTCGCATGAATTTCGCGATCCATTGATCCGCCTGGAAAATAGACAGAAAAAATTCGTCGACTCAAAACTCGTGTACGCCTACGGACTCGTCGCCTTTTATTTACGCGCATTGTTATCGTGATTTCGGCGGTGTTTTGAAAAAGATGAATTTATTCCGTAATGGAATTCTCTTCGAATTGAAAGCATTTCATTGTGCACCAGGAGGAAAAACATCGTCAATTCGTCCAAATATTTATAAAATCTTGACAACCCCAAAAACTTCCTGTTTACGTGTTATTGCCTAACCTGCCGTGAATATGGGAGACGAAAAACAATTTATAGCTGGTCAAGAGGTCCAAGCTCGCTGTGACTCGTGGGTAAAAACACAAAACGAATTTTTGCGATCACCTGGATCACTCAGACGCGAACACGACAGTGTGCAGGACGATGATGACGATTGGGCTACCAATTCAGAATTTGACTCTGTTTCCGAATGTGGTACCAAGAGACGCAGATTAGCTGTTCCAATCAAAGACGAAGTACTGAATCTTGTTTGCAAATGGAAAACGTGCGGCGAACTTACCGATTCCATGAACAAATTCGTTAAACACGTGTCGCTGCATATTCCTGAACTTGAAACTCAAATCAATGAGAGTGGCTGCGAAGTTTATGTTTGTTCTTGGCAAAATTGCTCCTACGAAAGCAGTAGCGGAGACGAAATCGCTCGTCATGTTAATTATCATTCTTTTCATGCAAAATTGCAATGCATCGGGGCCAATATCAAATCCAGGATCAAATTGCCTGTACGTACAACTTTTTTTAAACAAATTTCAGTTTCAATATTTTAATTTTCCTCTCCATTTTTAACTTTTACTCATTCGTTTAAGTTTTTTACTTCACATTTTGTTTTCTAGACTGTCTTTTTTTGTTTAAATTTTTATAATACAATGATTTCAACTGTTTTATGATTCTATTTTCGAAATCTGTCAACTCTACAGCCATCTCTTTAATCATAAGTCAAAAAAATTACGGAATTAGAAAATGGTCCAATTTTTTCATAATATTCGCAAAAAATATATAAAACAAAATTCTTGAGTAAACTGCAATTTTCTTGTCTGACCTTGATCACAATTTTCTAAACTTAATCTGGAAGCTTTTTCTCAAAAATTCAGGAAAATTGTTTCAATTTACCACAATCTTGAATAATCTTGAAATTTTCTTCCACTATTTTTATTAGAAAAATCCTCAAACATCCAAACTACATTTACCATTGAATCCAAATTATATCAAAATTCAAAGTACCAACAAAGGAAACTTTTTGGTTTACAAGATTTCTCAAGACTTTTTTTTCTGCTGATAGATCAAAATCCAAATATTCGTAAAAGTTGTCTAAAAGTTATTTAAAGACGTCTGTCTAAAAAGTACCCTTCACAAACTTTCAAATATAAAAATCTCTGCTAGTGAAAGCTGCATAATATGAGAAAATTTGGAAAAAAAAAAGAAAAAAATGAATAAATCATGAGGAAAGTGATATTTCTAACGGATGCAATATTTTTAATTGACGTTTTACAGCAATGCAATCAAGAAGTATCCTGGAAAAACATTTTCGATGCCCAATTGTCTCACAGGTGCGAATGGGACGATTGTCTAAAAATTCACAGGAATTATCAATTGTTTTTGTACCATGTGTACGAACATGTTGAAAGTAATCCGCGGGGCAACAACGTAGTGGGTGGTATCGAATGCAAATGGACAGGGTGCAAAAGGAAATTTCCGAGCGTTTACAAACTCAAAAGTCACGTAAGACACCACACTAAGGAAAAAATTGTTGCTTGTCCCGATTGCGGAGTATCTTTTGCATCAAACACCAAGTTTCACGATCATTGCCGCCGGCAAATTCCATTGGACGGTGAGAAATCAAAGTTTTTACAATTTTGTTATTATTTTAATGAAAATGATTAAAAAATCGGATGATAATCATAAATTTATATCCATGATGATGAATTATTGAAAAATGTGCAAACAGTTTAATCTTTTTTTTCAAATTAATCAAATCAAACTTTGTCCTGAACAAAAATGTTGAGAACATGAGTTTTCAACGAGAAAATCATTCAGGCAGCCTCCAATATTTCAATGAATCAATGAAATACTATAAATCGAGATTAAAATAACGGAAATTTTATTTATTCGAAATAATCAAGGTTTTTAAATTAAATCAAGAGAGAATTATTGTTTAAATGACCGAAAAGACTTCCTCGTAAATTCGAATCGTTCAATTGATACCGATAATGTTGAAATAATATAACAAGTATCATTTTTTATTTTTTTTATTTACACGGACGAACCCAATGACAAACAGAAATACCGGAACCGAATCCAGAAAATGGAATTAAAAAAAAAAATAGTAAAAATAATAAATCTAATATAAATGTTTAACTAAATAAATAAAAGATAATAAAAATTTGTTGAGAAATCAATTGATCTTTTTTCCTATTTTCAAAGTTAACGAATTGAGTTTGTTGCTATTGAATAATTGTTTTTATCGCTGCTTTTTTGATGGTTTCAGTTCAAGGATTTCAGTGCCAGTATTGTGCCAAGTTTTATCCAACCCAAGGAATTCTTCGTGACCACATGCGATTTCACGTTTTCAATTATAAATGTTCCCTCTGTGACATGAGTTGCCTGTCAATGGCGAATTTGGTAAAACACGTGCGTTACAGACATGTTTCCGAACGACCTTTTCCTTGTCAATTATGTTCACACGCTGCAAAATCGCAACAAGATCTCGATTCGCACATGACTGTGCACACGAGTGGTCCAAACTTTTTTTGCAATTACGAAGGCTGTTCTTATACCTGCAAAAACGCTTCGGTATTCGACAGGTAATCTTTATTTGTATTCGAAACGAACGTATATCGAACGAACGAAAATCAATAAATTTCGGAGAAAAACAAACGAATTATCAAATTTTTCCAAATTTAACGTCTTTCATTTTTTTTTTTTTCAAATAACAGACACATCGAACGAGCTCATACCATGGGAGTTCGATGGTACTGTTGCCACCAGTGCCCGATCAAATATCGCAAAAGTTATTCACTCACGAAACATTTGATCGAAGAGCACAAACTTCAAGCTTTGGCACAAAAGAGATTTCAGTACATGAGAGACGACGACGGTTGTTATCGCATTCAAATGGTCAGATGGGAAGCCGTCGACGAGGAAAATTCCGATACCGAAAATTCCGAAATACCAATAAAAAATTATAAAATTAAGGTTAACGGTGTGTCGCAGACGCCAACGTTCGAAGTGAGCATCGAAGCACACTTTTTTTGGGAATGAAAGGAAAAGAATGACGAAGAAGTTCGTCATTTACAAATTTTACAAATATTCTTATGAAAATGATTTTTTTTTTTCACTTTTCAGATTGTTGAAGACAACGATAAAGCCGAAGATCCAAAAAGTTTGGAAACGGAATTGGAAAAGTGTTACGACGACGTGGGAAAATCAATGCCCACAATCTCAAATATTCTGATATCAATCGACGATATGGACGCTTATGGAAATATAATTGAAAGCAAAATCGTCCAAACTCAAGAAACGAACGAACTGCCACCTTCGGATGAACCACCCATTATTTTGACTTGAATCGTATTTTGAAATATTCGTGCCTTTTTTTTCTACTGAGTGAGCATTATTTATCGTTTTCTAAAAGTATTAATCGCAAAACAGCAAAACCTCGTGTTTCACATCGAAACAAATCGAATAACGTATTTTTTTTATCAGATCTTTGAGACACGTGCTTTTATAATTGAACTCATTGCTTAGATTATCATTAAACTTTAATAACTACGAAGGGAAGGAATAAAATGAGATTTACATTAAAAGATAGATTTATTGCGAATGTACGTGTATAAATTCGACATACAATCAAAATTCACTAATAAAAAAAAATCCATTCCAACAAAAAAACGAAGAAAAAAAAATTACATCTTTTTATTCCACAAAATATCGAAAGTATGCGTGATTATACAAGGAATCTTGTTAATAGTTAAAACTGTTCGTTCAATTCTCAAACGCGAAGAAGCCTGTAAGAGGAAAACAATGATTTTCATTAATCAGTCATTTTACGTATATATTTATATTTCAAAGCATGTAAAAGCTATTTTTTTCTTCTTCACAAACGATACTCGATTCCAGGGCCGAAGCTCATTTAAATTTATATCACTTTTTTTCATTGCATTTCGTTTTGGAAACGTATCATAAATGTTTTTTTGTTTTTTCCATCAACATCCAAGAGAACTCTAGACTAGAGATGTTTTTTCTCCAAGGGGACCAACACAAAGTTCCAAAAATCAGTAATTGATAATAAACGAATGCGGTCAACTTTAGGAGTAATTGGACAAAGATTTTTCGAGGTTGAAAACGTCCATTTTCTTAAAAATTCACGAATGTTTGACGACAAAAATAAAGTGCGATTTTGTAAATTCATTTTTTAAACGGTTATTTCCCAACGAAGTCTTGTTTCTGCATAAAAACGTTGGAAAAACTCCTTGAATGCAAGTTTTTAGCCACGGAAAACTCTCGTCTCGTTACTCCAACAGTTTTTCAAAATATTTTCACTTTTTTCTTTTGCAACTTTTGCTCATGTTAGGTGTTCTTATCTCTTGTTGAGTAGAAATGACACACGAACAGCCATTATCTCGTCTTAGTGTTCGTTTCTACTATGTAATGCATATATTATTTTATATTTTAAGCTACATATATAAATAATTATTTTGATGAAGAGAGAGATTTACACCAATGGAAATCCACACAAGCAAACACATATACATATATTTAAATATACATATTTTTATAGTATCAAAGTTTGCATCGTTGAAAGACGAAATTTTTTTTTCATTCAGCATTTCTGTTGAGAGCAGCGATGTTTTTCTTGTTGTTAAATCTGTGTTGGAATTTATTGCATAGCCGATAAATGTTTCATACATTTTAATAGCTGGAGTTGGCAAAAATCAATTGTGCAAGCGGTCGAGGCTTTTTTCGATTGTTGAATAACTCAAATTGGTTGTTTTACTGTCGGAAAAAAACGAAAAAATATGCCAAAAAATCAGACAATTTTGGACGAGACTTGTTCAGGTAAAAAAAAAAATCGAAATAATTTTTCAACTTTCGCACTCGAGGGTTTGCAAGTCGATATTTTCTCACATCCATTTTTATGAGTATTAACTACATTCACAACCAACGATTTTATGACAAAATAATTCCCCGCTAAAATACAACAGTTTTTTCTCGATTTATTGCCTATTTTTGTTTTCGACGCTTTTTATTCACGAATGAACTAAGCGATTTTATGAACTCCCATAAATAAATATTCCATTACGAATAATCGTTATATCCCTGCAAGAAATTTCTTTCTGTTAGAAACATTCTCAAGTTTTTCGCGATCGTTTCTTATTCTCAAGACAGACAAAATGACAAAAACTCTACGTTGCAAAATATTCAAATATACAAAAATTGCTGGAATATTAAATTCTTTTAAATGAAAACTTTTTTTTTATTTCGTCCAAGAAATGACGAATTTTTATTATACGAGCTTATTCATCGTGTCGTTTTTTTCTTTTTTTATATACACGCAATGACTACTTTGTTAATAATAAATAAATAAAATGTATTTAAAAAAAAAAGAAAAAAAAAGAAACGAAAATACGGCAATAATGAGGGCGAAAGTATACGAGATATGTAATTCAATTGTAGGCAATCGATTTGCAATCGAACTTATGCGAACACACATTTTTTTTGGGTATTCCTTTGTTGTTAATATTTTTTGGTTCTTGTTGTTTTGTCTTTTCCTTATAGTTTAAAGCAGAAAAAAGCTAAACGTCGTGATCTATAAGTCGATCGTCACGTCGGTATGAGTAACGTGGTGGATTGTGACAAGGCAAAAGCCATAGCACCGGATGACTCTTGCCGCAAACTTGCGACAACAAAGTCAACGTTTTTGGTGCTGCACGATTATTGTGATGGTGGTGATGTCCACCTTGTAATCTTTCTATCGCCGTCTCTTCGCTCAATATCGCTTGAAATTGATCCACTAATATCGCCACGACAAACATCCCGAATAGCGCCGATTCCAGCACCAAAATCACGCAGTGCAAACTGAAAAGTATCAAATTAAGTGTTACTATTTTTTGAATTAAGTTGATGTACAACGTTTGCCGAAACGTTTGTTTTGCAGATTTTGAGAATATATTCAGGGCAATATTATAAAACTCCGTGCAAAATTTTAAAAGGATTTACAATATTGCGTTCGAGATATTGTAGAAAAAATCACATTTCACGAAATAACTGTAAAATGTATTTACAGATTTTTGTTATTTCTTGTTTCGTCGTCATAGAAAAACATGTGGCGAAGTTTTCATTCATCGTTATTTTCAATATGGACGGTTTCAATCGTCTATAATTGTTTGTGAAATTAGGATTATTTCATTTGAATTTTGATGGAACTCACATTCTACTTTGCTTTATGGTCACATCATTGCTGCATTCTGGACAGTCGAGAACCCACGAAAATATGACAAGAGTAATTGCGTAAACAGCTAGCGTTCCAACGTAAACTAAAAACTGAATGAAAAATTTCTTGTTTCTCTCGCCAACGCAATTGTTTATCCTGCAACAAGAAATAAAACTTAAAGCATGAAAAAATACACATTCGTCTCAATTGTTCGAGAGAAGTCAGAATCGAACTGAATTAATATTGCATTGTTTGTTTTTTTTTTGTTAAATCGCTCCAAATTCTCCTCCTACAACCAAAGGTCCAGCAAAATATCAATAATTGTTAAAAAAAAAAAGAAATACCCATAAATACATTTCAAAATAATGAAAACTACCAATATACCAAAAGATGAACTTTTCTTGAAATTTTAAACAAATGTTCCAACAATTTATGTATTTTACATTGAAATATTTGTGAAAAAATGCAAATGCGGCAAAATGTGAAATACTGAGACAAAAAAAAATCTAGTAACAGATTAAATTACCATGGACAGTGATGGTCCATTCTTCTGATGCATCTTTCGCATATTCTGCAATGATGAGCCCTCGGAGGTCGGTAAGTTTCGCATCTGGTACAAACCGTCCAATTTCCTTCGTCATCACAATCGTCGCTTACTCCCGAACCGCCGGTATGGATGTCCGAAAAATCCATACGGGTCTGAGGCAACGGAACAACTCCTGGATCGCTGCATATCGCTTTTAGATGCGAAATCATCAGCAATAACACGACTGTGTTGAAGGTCACGACATGAAATGGACCCCATAGGCTATAAAATATTGAAATTTCCATTTTTATGTTCGATTCTTGGTCCCATTGACTTCTATTTGAGAAATTCTTCCTTCGGTGTACAAAAATGGATTAATTGACGAAGCAGAAAGCCGCACAGTATCGAATTTTACATTTTGATTAAAAGCAGGTACTAAAACTCATTAAAAAAAAATAAAATGGTTACGAAATAATAATTCAGAGTGAAAAACAAGAAAAGCTGCAAAATCCATATTTCTTTTAGGTTTTGTTCAAAAGTTTTTTTTATACCGCAGATTACAGAAAGTTACACTTTTGAGAAGACCAGAAAAATGTCAATCGTTTTTGAAATTAGGTAAAAAGAATGAAACGTTTTTTTTCATCAAAATACAAAAGGTGAACATAATAAAAAAGTTAAAATACATGAATGCCCCATTTTACTTGCGTAGTTGAAGCAAAGTAACAAAACGAAAAATTGCATCGAAAGAATCGATGATGAAAATGTTAATTACACAAACAGGTGAAAAAAAAATATATTTTTTGTAAATGTATAGATTGAATTTAAATTTACATTCGCAGAAAATTGTTTGTTTATTTGAGTTATTTTTTAGAGCACTTTTTACAGAGAGTCATTTAAAAGATCGAATTTTATCGGAATTTGCGTTAAAATCATTTTTGAAACAGCTGAATGTGTTCGAAGTTGAGGTGAACGTTTGTAGACTTTTGTCGTCAATTAAAAACGATAAGATATGAGAGAATAAAGTGTACAAACCTATCCTGCATAGTGTGCAAAATGATCCATCTTATGACGACGTAATCGGCGTAAAAAATAGCGACATAAGTAACAATAATGCAGACAATACCGCACGGATCTCTAACGAACATTGTTCACTCAATAAATAGTAAACAATGATAATTTTTTAAATATTATTCACTGCATCACACGAGAGACTTTACAACATTTTTTGTTATTTTTCTGCCTTGGCTCACTTCACGACGAATGTTTACATGTGAGGCGAACAGACAGGCGAATAAATACTGCAATTTGAAAAAACATGGAATACGCGATTCTAGAATATTGGAATACCGTTAAATGAGGGAGAAAGTTTCTCTCAACAATTATTTTCCTTGTATTAATTAGCGTGACGAAGCGTTGAGAGAAATTCGATAAGAAAACAAAACGGTTCGGGGTGACTCGGGAGCTCGAATGACAGTTTTCTATTTGTCATCGCTACACGTGCACTATTGATGTTTCGAAATGACAAAAAATTGGTCCCGGCACTTTCGAAGCTTCATTCTGATTATGATAAAAACCTTTGTTTTATTTTAACTATTACGATCTATTTGCAGAGCCTTTTTTCACGAATAGAGGACGATTGTAATTATAACGGAAATTGTGGAAAGTTGGAAAGTTGTCACGATCGCAACGCAAACACGATCTGACCTGTCTTTCTTTCTCTTTTTTTTCATAAGGCTTCCTTCTGATTGCGCGGCGATCGCATATCAGGGTGAATCTGACCGCCCACCTGACTTATAAGTCATTTATCTTTCAATGTCGTCTCGTCTGCAGGTTATTTGTAGGTGAATGGTGTTGTAATTGAAACGTTTGATAGACAACGCTAGTCATTGAAAAACAAAATTTATAAATGGCCATGAAACCGGCCGCCCCGTTGCGAGATTCCAGGCTAATAAGGAACGTTACGAAAGCTGGGAAGTTGGATACCTAAGAGCCGAATCGATCGGAATGATTTTACAAGCTGCAAACGTATTAATCGTATTTATTTAAATGCTGTTTGTTACATCATTGTTTATGTAATAAGATTTAAAGAGCAACAGAAAACACGCCGGCCTCTGATACAGTAGGCTGGTTCTCCCCACAGTTGCTCAAACTCCTCATGGCGGCGGGTTACCGACTGAGACCATTGTGTTCGCTGGCATTGCAAATTTCTTCTGTTTATGCTTGTATTTTTCGATAAGCACCCAAAAACCCCAAAAACCATCAGACGTACTATTAAGTATAAGATACTACCACGGTACTACTACTGTAATGCGAAAAAATACCAGCCTACGTCGTACTCCTACGATAATAATTTGCAATGATTATTTTTAAATATTTATTCGTGAATCTTCCGGTCGATATTATTCTTACCACTTCGATTATTCAAATAGTAACCAATGAAGGACTTATTTTTGAATCGATTATAATTAAAATACGTGCAGATACGGTTTTTTCTGTCAATGTCATGTCAATTCCGAGTTTTGATAAAATTATTTATTCATTGGTAGCCCTAGATCTCAGGAAAAAATTAATAAAATTACCAAGTAAAAACCTTGTAGAATTATAACGAAAAAACCATTATTTTTTGGTTGTCAGGGCTAGTAAAGGGCCTTTTATCGTGTTTCTGAACGCTTTCAAATTTATACGATTGCAAAAATTGATACGGCAATGAAAAAAACTACTCTACCTTGTTTAAGGATTCTAAACAATTGCAGTACAGAATTGACGATAAAGTATCATTCTCATGATGATGATTCCTGTCATCTGAGAGCATCAATTAACCATGCGAATGATGTGTTTTAGACAATCCGGAACCACCACCTCACATATATGTTGATATATTACAAGTATAATCTACACTGCGCTTATTAACGTAATATAATTAATTTGATTCATATTTATCAAATGAATTATTCATTTTTTAACGAATTTATTATATGCATAGTTGTACGCAGAATTGAATTCTTATTAGACTTACTATGAATACAATTTTTCTATCGAGTCGATTTGCCGAATAATGAAACGAAAATTCTTATGTAATGAATTTATTTTTCGGTATATTGAAATGATAAATTGAACAGTTATTCGAAGCGAACTTGTGGGTATGTTTTGGGATTGTTTGTTTACGTTCTACAGTCCTACACGCTCCCGTGAGTCCCGTGTGCTTGCTCCGGTTGAGCGTGCTGCATAGTGGGGGAACGTTCACCGTGCCAGCGCGCTGTGAGGGGAGAAGTGGGGACCGCAATTGGTGGGGATGGCGCGGGGCAGCAGCGTGAACGGGCGAGCGTGATAAGGATAAAACTAGTATCAATCGGGCGCCGGCCGGCGAAACACGGAGAGTGCGGTATGAGCGTCGGTCGGTGAATTAAACGTTACGCTTCATAGTTCCTCGACTTGAAGTAGAATTCTTCTCAATCCTCAGTGAATAAAAATAACTATACAACCCTAGAATCTTTTCAATGATTCAATTTATTTTCCATCTAATGAAAACGAGACATTACTAATAAATAATGAATCATTTTATTGAAAAAAATTGATGAAAAGCAATTACATTTTTCTTTTCATAAATAATACACAAAAAGGATTCGTAATCGGGATTACATTTTTTTCCCAAATCGTCAAATTCTTAATTTTATTTCCAACGAAATACGATTCAAAAAATAATCGCGTTGACAAACAATCGAATGAATTATTGATTCGTCCGTACATTGTAAATATTGTTTCAATTTCGCGATCGAATGGATAGGCCGATAGTAATGTGACAGACAGTCTAGTGACCCTTCTAACACAACTGTGAGATTCGCGCGAACGCTCGTGCGCCCTTGTGCTGGATCTCAAGCCCGGGTTCGCCCGCAGAGCAGCTGAACGTAAGCAATGCAAGTAATTACGAGTAGACTGATCATCATTTCGTCGTCATGGGCTTCGGCGGTATTCATAAAAACGCGGGAGTAAGCTTCATTCGCTGTGTGTACACATAAACGCTCATCGACGTGAGAATGTGTAGTCGTGCATACTGGTGTAGGGGAACATGGGGCAAAGTGGGCTCCTGGAGCAAAGCGGGCTAGCGAAAATTTTGATTTTTTGGGGCAAAGTGGGCCCTCCCAAAAAATGAAGGGGAGTCAAATTAAATTTTTTTTTTTTTCAAATAATGTATTCTCAAAAATTCCTGCGAGTTCTTATATCTTATGAAATGATGAATCTGAGACAAAAAACTATTTTTTTTTGTTTCACTTTTTTTCGTGAATTTTGTAATTCGACGAGGTTGAGGGTAGCAATCAATTCACAAACTGTTGAGAGAAGTTAATTTTGTATTCATCATTGTGTTATTGTTATTGTTAACAGTGAGCAATGGGTTCGATCTCTTGTGCTCCTTGTTCTCCGGTAAATTTCATTAAAGATATTTTATTTTGAGTCGAATTATCATCCTCCTTTCCTGCAATGATTCGACTAAACGGCTCAGATGGTGAGTTACGATCTTCCGGACCAAAAATGCGCGCAAACTCAGAGCTGAAAGATCCAGAACTGGCCACTTTCACCTTATCCTTCACATCTAGCCGATTTTCTGATTCCAAGCACATCAAAGCCTCGTTCAAAAATGCCGTCGAGTGCCCGATCTCGAGTGAATCTGCATCCTCTTTTTTTTCATCCAATAAGTTTTGACTCCATGTTATATCCAATGCATCGTAATATTCGCCACTTGAGGTAATCGGGAGAGAAGTTTGAGAGAAAATCAAATTAGCTACGGCTAACTCGGCAGATTTCGTTGGCTTGTTGAGTTCTGGTGGATTCTCGTCTTCTTCTTTTACTTTTTGTTCTTTTTTGATCGATATTTGACTCAACCGTTCGTCCAAAGCCCATGAGCCAGATTCAGCACTCAGAAATATCTCGGGCGAAGTGATCGGGGTGAATCCGATAGAGCGACTCGCATTGGATCTGAGGTTCAGGGCGTTCGGTGACTTCTGGTAAGATGAGCTTGGAGACGTCTGGTGAGAACGACTTGGAGAACGACTTTGACGAGAAGGATTCTGATGCGTTTCGGGAAAACACATGAGATCACCTGGAGATCTCTGAGGCAGCTAGTAAGGAGAATACAGAGGGGATTGGCGATGAGAACTTGAGAACGATTCATCATGAGGGACCGCAAACGTTTCGCTACCATGCCGTTCTAATAATTC
Organism: Campoletis sonorensis; assembly: GCA_013761285.1. Lineage (NCBI taxonomy): Eukaryota > Metazoa > Arthropoda > Insecta > Hymenoptera > Ichneumonidae > Campoletis > Campoletis sonorensis. The sequence continues at coordinate 70,934 of JACEOJ010000069.1, forward strand.
CCGATTAACGCTCTGACCCAATTGGCGATCCAAACTCGGGATAGCATCCGAAGGTGTATCACCAAGGACATTTGACGACGATCCAAGGAGAGGACTCGTGCGTTCGCAAAGAGAATTCGATTGATATGAATCTTCGGCAGCCATGAGTGCTTCGTCCTCGAAAACATTTCGGTTAAAGGGCCATATGCCTGTTCTGCGAAAACCATTTACAGCGGTTGATGTTGTAGCTGCTTTCACCATTGCCTTACCGAACAACTCTGGGACTTCTGCTGGAGTCAACGCTTGGCCAGAATGCTCTCGCATCCACATTTTTATTGCATTGGAGTAAGCAATTGAGAGTGGTCGCATGACGCTTACGTCTAACGGTTGTAGTCGGTGCGTGCAATGTGGTGGCAAACAGAGAATAACAACGTGGTTCCTCCGAGCACAGTCTATCACCTCCAAGTTTTGAACATGAGTTGCATGACCATCGAGTAAGAGAAGAACCGGTTCCTCTTTACTTGGTTTTGCCTTCGCAATAAACCATTCAAGCCATCTGAAGAAAATATCCGATTGCATCCGACCACTTGGGTGGCACGCACTCCAAGTCCCGAGAGGTGCTCCGTTCATAAACGAAGGGTCAATGCGTTTCCGAGGAAACACAAATAACGGTGGTGAGTATGTCCCCGATGCTGAAACGCACATTTCCACTGTGATATTTTGGCCTCTCTCTGCAGATGTCAAAATGCCAACCCGCCGTTTACCCTTTGTCGAAATGACCCTTGGCAGCTGTTTTGGCACGACAGAGAAGCCCGTTTTATCGACGTTATAAATTTTGTCCGGCGTGAAGTGATATTTATTGTACACCGACTCCAATAAATCGTAAAAATTGTTGACTACAATTTTGTTGAAGCCCTTTGCTCGTGCGACGGATGTGGCCTGTGGTTTTCGCAATTTTAACTCTGGATGTCTCTTCAGAAATCCATCGACCCAGTCGACGCCCGCTTGTCCACTGGTGAAATTATTTTTGAAATTGTTCTTCATCGTCAATTGATACGCCAGAACTCTCAATTCAGATTTTGAAAGCCCGAGAAGACCATCGTCCAGATGTTTCAAATAACTGACCAACTCTCGTTCTTGGTCGGCGCCGAAGACGGTTTGGAATCTGCCTAGACTTAAATTAAATTGAAAAAATCCTTTGTCAAGCGGACTGGATGACATTCAATCAAATTTTTAATTTTAGATTGAATTGTTTCTCTTTCCTTGTACAGGAAAGGAAAGGGTAGAAAATCCGAGCTACGATAGAACTACCAAAGAGAAAATACAGGCGGACACAAAAACTGAACTTACCTTTCATCACACTTAATACTACATCCTAAGTTTCTGAAAATATTCGAACACGTCTTTGTAGAGTTGTCCGTGGAACATTGAAGTATTCCGAAGCTTGCTTGTACCCCATTTGTTTTTTTGAAACGGCTTGGATTGCGTTTTTCATGGCTTTCTCGCTCCATGACTGCTGAGCCGTTTTTATTTTGTACGCACGAACCATTGTGGGCCTGTTAAGTGATTTCACGTTTTTGTGAAAAACGCATTGACGTGATCATAGCGCAATACGACACCAAAAATCAGGTGTTGTTGGAAACTCCAAAAGTATTTTGTCGAATACCTCCAACAAAAGTATTATTTATTTTACTTTGTTGTTAATTTTATCGTAAATATACTTTCGACGTTGCAAAAAGTGTTTTATTTCCGAAAATAATTTCGTTGAACGTGTTCACCGAAATATTCGACATTATTTGCACTATTTTTCAAGTTATTTTTCTTATTATTTCTATTTCAAAATTGTTTTCAAATATTCCCCTGGTTTCTACAAAAATTTGGTTAACGTTCCGAAATATTTGTGTTAAACGCATTCAAAAAAATATTCAACGTTCCAAAGAATATCCGGTTTTCAGTACAATCAAATAAAAACAACTTACCTGATAGAGTTAACACGGCGATGGAGATCTCAACAAAAACTACCGATAATTATTCACAGCTGCAAGAATTTTGCATCAATCATCCGTTTGCTTCTAATTTTTTTTTCGGTAATATATAAAACTAACGATCAGTCAATTTGTCCACTCGTGACCGTTCCACAGTCGAAACTGAACGAGCGCTGTAGCTTGCACGAGCTGCGACACCACGCGGTCGAGCCGATTGCCGGAACACCCAATTCTTGGAATTTGTGAGCTCGAGCGTATTCGCAGAATTCGAAGCGCAAGGCATAGAGTGTTCAAAACTGAACTCGAAGTTCATTTTGATTGAAAAAAAAAAATGGGACAAAGTGGGCTCCAAAATTTTTTTTGCAAGGGAGAGCCCACTTTGCCCCATTTTTTTTTCTTCGAAAAACCCAAATTTCCCCCAATTTTGATGAACAAGCGAGAAAATTGATCAGAATCATCAAAAGAGCATTTTTTTTCGAAGAGGAGCCCACTTTGCCCCATAATTTTTTTTTTTACAAGATATCGAAAATAAGCCCGATAAATCAATTTTGGGACTCAAAAATAGAATCAAAGCCATATGTAAACCGATACATCTAGCTTAATTCCTTAAGGGGCCCACTTTGCTCCATGTTCCCCTATATATGGACCGACTGCACATTCTCACTTTGGTGGGAGTGTGTGATGTGCACACAGCTTATAAGTCCTCACGAACGGGTACTTTCGGGTACGATACGTAGCTCGGTCATTATTCAACACTACACTTCATCGTTCGTCGATGCTAATAAATTTGACTGAACGAAGTGTCCAATAGCACAATCAAAGTAGTAAAGTAAGCTTTTCTTCAGCCTCAACAAATAATAATGACAATACATCTCTAGGATTTTCGATATTTATTTTCAAATCAAATGAAAAAATATTATTGAATATTGAATAATTTTATTAAAACAAATAAAACATATTAATCACATCTGTTCTTTCATACATAATGCACAATAATAATTCGTAATAGTTTTTATTTTCTTTTCCAAGTTGTTAAAGTCCTAATTTTATTTACGAAGAATTAGAATTAGAGAAATAATCGTGTTGATAAACAATCGAATAGATATATAAATTTTCAGTGAATCAATTTTTCTCGGCATAACAAGATTTTCGGATCAAACGAAATAATATTTGTTTTGAATTGTATTTCAATTCGATTTCAAAATTATTTTGATCGCGCACAACATTTGTTTGTCAACGTATGCATTTCTCCACATTTTATAACTGAAATTGTGTGTACAAATTGTAGTGCATATCTTATTTTAGATTAAACGTTATTTTTGTGAGTAAATACAAATGTTAGCTGTCAACATTTTCGAAAGTGAAGTTTAAATGGCATCGATTTGAAGCGCAAGCGTAACGGATCCCGGGTCGAATCTCGAGAATAGATACGCAGCGCGGCTCTCGACGGTGCGGATTGTGATGAATTGAAGTGTTAGTTAGCTGATTGAGCGATAGACGAATGCGTGAGATCAATTTAATCATTTGTGCGGGGTTGACATTAATGAATATTGAACGGTCTTGAACGGAATGGAAGGAAACAAGTGAAATGTGGAGTGAGGGTCTTGTGCAATGGATCTCAACTGTACAGCACTGGTCGAGGGGCTTTGCCACGTGTGACGACTGCATGACGAGTTCCTAAGATGCCGAAGAAGACATCGAACGGTGAGTCAATTAATCATTTCAATAGCATGACATTTCAAAACAATGAAATAGCCCGTATGGACATGGAACCAAGTTTGTCAATTTTTGAATGAAAGCTACTCGTTCATAAGATTATTATTATTATTATGATTATTCCGAAGATTATTTTTCGGAAAATGTCGATAAATGATGTTCAAGGAAATTTGTAGTTATCAAGAGACGCGGCAGCGGTTCGGCGCCAAGTATTAAAAAGAAAGCGTAGCGCGAGAGCTGCCGTACTCTTATAAAAGTTGCACCTTAATTTTGACATGATCAGTCTATATTCTTGGTACCCTTCGAAAAAATCAATCAAATTTCAATGAAAAAAATGAAATTGAAACAGAGAAGACAAGAAATATATAGAAAAAAGTTTAACTGAAAAAAATTAAATAGAAATAAATTGAATTGAAAAAGGAAAAAAAAATTCGAAAAAAAAAGAAAAAAAAAATTTCGAAGCACTTGGCGAGTTTGGAGTAATGGATAATACATAATGTGATTTAAGTTATGCGAACAAACTCGCCAAGTGCTTCGAAATTTTTTTTTT
>JACEOJ010000069.1:78687-163117 GCA_013761285.1 Campoletis sonorensis
TTACAGTATAACGTAAATAAATGTAGGGCTGACCTGATCATGTCAGTACACTGTATTCATACAGTTTTATTATAGTACGTCTCTCGTACGGATAAGGTGCTTTATTCGTGGTACTCGTACCGTACCTCTACAATATCGACGGCGTAGAGTTCGATCCGGCATTCCGACCGGCCTCGAGTTAGCCCCGTCGAGTCTGATAAATAGACTTTCTAAGATATAATTATTTTTGGTGGTTGTACGGTGGCTCATGGTAGTTCAAAAAGATTGTTCAGTGATGAAAGATTATCTCACAAAATTAATGTTACAATTTCGTCTCCGATTTAACCCCTCCAACCAAATAAATGGGTTTTTTTTCTACGAATCTCATATTATCCCGAAGGCGGTTCAATCAACATATTCTTCACCGACAAACGATTTCGCGTCGAATCGACCCCGAGTGAAACTTAATGCCATGAAAATGGAGTAGGTTCTGCAGCTAAATATGAGAGTAATTTTAAAGGTGATTTGCAGTGACTACTCTAGTCAAATAAGAGAGTTAAATCGTCACAATAGTTGCATGCAACATTCAAGGTATAATTCGATTCATTGACGCTGCATTCGTTTCGCAGAACGTCTTGTCAACAAAGAGAATAACTTAAAATCGCAACCTCAGTTGGAAAGTTTTTCTTTAGTGCGAACCATCTTTTGGCCTTCATAACAAAAATCTTCTCAAAAATTGTCAAACTCCATTGAGACAAATAAAAAATGAAATCATTGCAACATAGCCAAGAATTCATAAATGAGTGGCCAAATTTCACGGAGAAGGATTCCAGCATGAATTTCCCGAATGTCAATATTTCAAAGGCTCTGCAAAAACAAAGCAAAAACTTGGCGTGCATGGTTAAGTAAAAAAGTTCGGCGAAGGGCTGCCTCATTGTTCTTATCAGAAGTCTCCATGTAGACGACGATTTAAAGTTTCTGTGACGTCATAAAACCCCTATTTTACTGTATATAAGAGTACGGCAGCTCTCGCGCTACGCTGTCTTTTTAATACTTGGCGCCGAGCCGCTGCCGCGTCTCTTGATTTTAATGTTGTTTCGAGTATGATTATGTTTCTTTTGCCACTTTTTGGATATTTCTTAATAATTATTAATGTTTTTAGATTGAAAATTGAATTTATAAGGATTATAAGGTTAAAAATACTTTGAAATTAGAAAAATTCAATTTTCAATTAATTAATAATTATTAAGAAATATCCAAAAAGTGGCAAAAGAAACATAATCATACTCGAAACAACATTAAAATCAAGAGACGCGGCAGCGGCTCGGCGCCAAGTATTAAAAAGACAGCGTAGCGCGAGAGCTGCCGTACTCTTATATACAGTAAAATAGGGGTTTTATGACGTCACAGAAACTTTAAATCGTCGTCTACATGGAGACTTCTGATAAGAACAATGAGGCAGCCCTTCGCCGAACTTTTTTACTTAACCATGCACGCCAAGTTTTTGCTTTGTTTTTGCAGAGCCTTTGAAATATTGACATTCGGGAAATTCATGCTGGAATCCTTCTCCGTGAAATTTGGCCACTCATTTATGAATTCTTGGCTATGTTGCAATGATTTCATTTTTTATTTGTCTCAATGGAGTTTGACAATTTTTGAGAAGATTTTTGTTATGAAGGCCAAAAGATGGTTCGCACTAAAGAAAAACTTTCCAACTGAGGTTGCGATTTTAAGTTATTCTCTTTGTTGACAAGACGTTCTGCGAAACGAATGCAGCGTCAATGAATCGAATTATACCTTGAATGTTGCATGCAACTATTGTGACGATTTAACTCTCTTATTTGACTAGAGTAGTCACTGCAAATCACCTTTAAAATTACTCTCATATTTAGCTGCAGAACCTACTCCATTTTCATGGCATTAAGTTTCACTCGGGGTCGATTCGACGCGAAATCGTTTGTCGGTGAAGAATATGTTGATTGAACCGCCTTCGGGATAATATGAGATTCGTAGAAAAAAAACCCATTTATTTGGTTGGAGGGGTTAAATCGGAGACGAAATTGTAACATTAATTTTGTGAGATAATCTTTCATCACTGAACAATCTTTTTGAACTACCATGAGCCACCGTACAACCACCAAAAATAATTATATCTTAGAAAGTCTATTTATCAGACTCGACGGGGCTAACTCGAGGCCGGTCGGAATGCCGGATCGAACTCTACGCCGTCGATATTGTAGAGGTACGGTACGAGTACCACGAATAAAGCACCTTATCCGTACGAGAGACGTACTATAATAAAACTGTATGAATACAGTGTACTGACATGATCAGGTCAGCCCTACATTTATTTACGTTATACTGTAAAGTTCATCAGAACAGACTGGTACAGCGATAGCACACCGTAGTGCTACGACAGAGTTTTACAACTACACGGTAGTGGTGCCTACCGATACGCCTTACCAGTGTCGTATCGTACGCTTACCGCACGCACGTAGCTGGTCGATTCGGTACCAGCACTACATCCTGTACGAAATGCTTACATCGTACTGATGGTACTATAAAACCATTTTGTTTGCTGGGTACCGCGACAAGGGCGACAAGTGTCGGCAAGTTTCAACACGTGCTTTTTCACAAACCTATCGCATTGTTCGTGTGTTGATAGGTTGATCCGTCGTTCATCAATCAAACTTGTGATAAGTGTTTTAGTGTTTACAACAAAGTCAAGAAAAACAATTGATTTCAACGAGACCGAAGATATCAGTAAATTATTTGATTAAATTGCATAAAATGGCTCTGGGACCTCGGGAATCCGGTAAACTTATTGCGAGGTTGGCGAAACATGTTTTCATTGAAGACGAAGGAATAAAAAATGTATCATCTGTGGTTCGTATTTTTTTTCAATATCTTGTGAATTATCTCTAAGGCCCTGATTATCGGACTGTTAAGCGATGTCGAGATCGTTTATAAAGTTCCATCGCGTTAACAATAGATAAAAAATAAAAATAATGATGATACCTCAATATATTTCGATGTATTTCGTTGATTTTTTCAAACTTTTTCAAAATTACAATTTTTTTAATGAGATTTATCATGACATTTTTATAACAGAACAAATCGTAGTTGCATTTTTCAGATTTCTATCGAAATTTTTTCGATCAATCACTTAGTTTTTTTTTTTTTTTTTCTTACCCCCAAACGATAGAACTGCCATTTTTTGACAATTTTAGCGAATTAATGAATTTATTCTTTCGCCCCAGGTGCTTGAACGTTTGATCGAGCAAAATAGCACTCAAGATCCTGGTTTTGGCCTCAACACAGATTTCTCTCAATACGATTTTCATCCCAAGGCAGAAGATTCAAACGCCGTAGATTGGATTTTTGTTTTGGACACTTTGAACTTTTCATTTTGGAGCTCAAGTCCCGAACGGAAATGGCGGGTCAATGGTCAAACTGGTTACTTTGCTCTGTGCGCTGCGATCAAAAGAGCAATCGACGTGAGTCATTTAAATCTTACAGCAAGATAGTAGTCACTTTTTTTTCCTTAGAGTTTACAAAAACAAACCAGTTCTTACTGAGGGTTAATTTCAGGGAATGCTCGTTTCAATCATTCGAATCATAGTGTCAGGATTTTGCTGAATTTTTTTGTCCTGCGTTTACTTGTGTCAAAATAAAACTATGTGCTCGATAGTAAAATTGTTTGACAATGATCGGACGATTGTGTCAACATTCTGTACCAAATTTGGTTAAAATCTGACATTTTAGTTTTCGAGATGAAATGTTGATAAGACTTTTTTTTTAAAAGCACCATTTTCAGTTGATAATTATTTGATTTTGGCAAACTTTTTGGAATTTCATATAAAAGGTGATGGAATTGATTAGGAATATTTTTGAAGCATAAAAATTCAGACTTTAAATGTGTCTGAGCCTAGAAAGGATTCAAGTTTTTTATTGTTTCAAAATTAACAAATCCTTATGATCATGCTTTCTTTTTTTTTTTACAATATGACTGTGGAAATACGGAAATTATTATTACTCATGATAAGTAATTATATTCTTGTGTTTTTAAATATTGTTTTGCCACTTAATATTTTGATGAAAAAATGTTTAATGATGAGTGCACGCATAAATAAATGTTGCGATCTTTAGAATTGGCAGTTAATACATTTTCCATGCATATTCAGTCTCTGCTTTTTCATTGCAGCCTTGCCATTCATTTTTTAATATTATTTATTGCTCATTTTACTGTAAAAATGGTTTTTATCGACAAAGCTTTGTCTTTTCATTGATTATTCACGATTGAACTGAAGAAGAAGATCCTGTTAATTCAGTATCATAAAAAAATTGAATTGCTCTTACTTTGAAAATATCCGACGTAGATCTTGGCTCTGCGGAGTCCAATTCTTCTGTATCGCTTTCGTTCGTTTTCTGAAATAGTGAACAATTGTCCTAAATTAAGAAATTCTATGAAATAAAAAATTTTCAAGACTTTCTTTTCGATCGAACCTTTTGTTGATTCGTTGAATTTCCACAACAAATGTTTTCTCCAGGATCAGCTACTTTTCTTGCCAAGTAACAGCTCAAAAATTTGGCATAGTTTTTCACACGTTCTGTCGAATAAAATAATGTTTTATCCATTAAAAAGATAGTCGTTGACGAAATCGTAACGTGTTGGAGATTTTTTGTTGTTGTTATTATTCAATTTACTTTGGAATTTTGCTTGCTCTCTCTCGACTTTGTTTGTATAATTTTTGATGAATTTTTCACGTTTGTTTTCGACGTAACGTAAGGCCGATTGTTTTCTTGCAATTTCTAATTCTTCCTCCTCCATTCTACGTTCCCATCTGAAAAAAGAGAATTTTTCAATTGATAGCAAATGTGATTGGAATTATGGGAAATATGGAATTATTGAAAAATCAAGGTTTATTGATTTTCTCACTGTTCTTCAATCGCTCTACGCTTTTCCTCAGCTTTCGCAGCCTTTTGTTTTTTCTGAGCTCTCTTAACATTCGCTTCCTTCCTTTTACGCTCAACCACTTGTCTGATTAGTTGATCCTGTGTAAGTTTCAAAAGCTGAGCACGTTTCCGTCTTGCTTGTTCCGCCCTGGATCTGCATTTCAATATTTGCTTTTTTCTTCCTTCCTCTTTCGCCTCCCCCATTTCCTTCAATACTTGTGTCATTTCTTTCCCCCTAATTTTGAATTCTTTTGCCATTTTTTCGTTTTGCAATTTTGACTCTTCCTCCACCCTTTTTCTTTCGAGCTTTTGATGCTCTTCTTTTCTTAACCTGAAGCAAATGAAAAATCAACCAACATTTTTTCTATCAAAATCACTCAGTTGAAATAATAACTAAACAAAAACAATGCCAAGCTGGCGAAAGAAAGATTTTTCATCACGTTCAATAAATTGTTTGCATTCTGCACAAAAAGTGGGCACAAAATTTGCATTATTTCCCTAAATCGCTTGGGAATCATTATTTTTCAAATAAATTCTGTTGAATTGTGAAAGTAATAAATAATCTGTTATCGAGTGCCTCTCAATTTCTTTCTTCGCCGCCATGTCAGCAAAGCCAAGAGTTCTTATTTCCATTTTTAAATTTTGTTGTCGTTGCAACTCCTCGTTGATACTGTCGCTGTAAACTTTTTTCAAAAATTTTCTGTACATGTTGTAATCCCTGAGCGAGCACAACGCGTCCAAGTCTTTAGAGACCAATCCGCTTTTAATTAAATGTTTGATATTATTTTCTCTTGTGAAATATCGTGCCAAATGGTCATCGTGCATCGAGTCGTAAGAATATTCGATCTCGTAGTTGTACGGATCACTGAGATCAAATTCAGCATTCTTCGACCGAACCCAAATTTTCTTTCCTAATTTTTGACGTGACAATTTGTAGGCGTCTTGTGGTCCTGGAATCATAGGAATTTTTGCTTCCAATGGCCAAAGTTTCCATTTTGGTAAACCAAAATTTGGCACTGCTCCTTCTGGTTTTGGAATTTTTTCTATTATTTTGTCCAGGGCACTGTCAAGTTTGACGTTTGTCGAAAAACAATAAACACGTGGTTTTATTTAAATAAATTATTTTTTTCATGGAATAAACATTTGTTTTTTACTTACGTTGGCTTTTTCCAGCTTAACGTTTCAACAACCATGGCATTTTTACGTTTTTTTCCATTTTGAACAGGCATAATTTTGCTCTACTTAACCTTTAAATATTCCACTCGAAACTAACAATTTTTCTCCTAATTTCCCGAACAAATGCAAGTACAACAATGTTTTTTTTTTTTTTTTTTTTTCTTTTACTCTTACCAACGCCACATTCACTCTCAACTTGAAAAAAGTATCAAAGTAACAATATTGAACAAAAAAAAGAGGGGAAACAAATCAATGAATTATTCTCAGGACAAAATTCCAATAACCGATCCTAATTATTATGGAAATATAACGAAAGAAGATCTGGCAAATATTCTTCGAGGTGACGATGGCAGTAACGCGGCCCCCATGATCGAGGAGAGAGTGAAAAACTTACAAGAAGTTGGAAAAATTCTCGTTGAAAAATACAACGGTAAGTAATAATTATTTAAATAATACGAAATGTTGAAGGAGTATCAAAAAATTAGAGTGTCGAATAAAAAAAAAACAATGTTTCAGGGACTTTTATGGATTTTGTTAAATCGTGCAACGGATCGGCGGAAGAATTATTGAAGAAAATTGTCAATGAATTCGAATGTTTTCGAGATGAAGCAGATTTTCATGGAAATCGAGGTACTTATCGAGGAAATGGCTCTCATTTCTTCAACAAAATTTTTTCATTCGTCTAGCATTTGTCGTTATTGTTTCATAATCGTAATGACTAATCATAATAAATGATATTTTATACAAATTCAAAGTGCAATCGCTTCGAAAAATATCCATATTGTTTTTCTTTTTATTTTTGAACAGTTTCGTTTTACAAACGAGCTCAGATTTTGGTTGGAGACATCTGGGCTTGCTTCAGAGGAAAAGGAGTTGGTGAATTCAAAGATATCGATAAAATAACGATGTTCGCTGACTACAGAATTCCTCAAGTGCTTCTGCACTTTGGCGCAATGAGATATAGTAATCCATTGCTAAGTACTCTTCAAACAGGTCAGAATCGAATACGCTAAATGAAGAAATAACAAAACAAAAAATATTTTTGGCAGTAAATTTATCGATTGAAGAATTTTTCGATATTTCATTTCTTTTGGTCAAATGGCCAACGATAACACGCGCGATTTTCGTCATTCTAGTAGAACAATCATTAAAGAGTTTTTGGCAATATTATTATTGATGAAAAATTTACGAAATATTAAGCAATTGAAATTTTTTTTATGCAAAAAAGCTTTTCCTTAAATATTATATTTTCAGGAACCGAATTGATGCCAGGCTCGTTGGAAGAAATTGAAATTCGTGGTTGTTCGATCGAAGTAGTCGAGCGAGTGGTAGACTTTGTTCGAGGAGAATTAAAAAAATCGAATTCGAGTATCGATCCTTCAAAATGTAACGCAACGAGAGTCGATCATTTTCTCTGGGATTACAGGAGAGATCACGTGGAGGAAATGGACAGATTTCCATTCCACAGAGTCAGAACAATTTATTACTGAAAATATTCACTGTTTTCCATTTTGCAATTTTTTTTTTTTCGCACGAGACCAATTTGTCGAACGATGAAAACTACAAATTTCATCGTAGGGAAACTGCAGAATGAAAAAAAAAAAAAAAAAACAAACATCGAATCTAACAACGAACAATTATATTTTTATACAATTCAAATTTGGTGATACATACATTTTTTTTCCTTTTTTTTAAGTACAATTTCGAAAATTTGTTCGAATAATGTGATAAACGAATAAGACGTTCGAAGATTTTCTCCGATTGGCCGTTTTCGGTCTACGATACTCTTTTGTTGGCACATGAAAAAATAAAATAAAAAAACGAACGTACACTTTTTGATTTTTTCGAAGTAATTTTAATAGAAAAATGTTGTGAAATTTTCACCTATCGCCTCAAAAGTTCGGAAGTATCGGTATTACGTAAATAACGTTCATTTATTGTTTATAACATGGCACACAAATTGAACGAATAAACAATTTAAAGAAAGAATTGTTTTACATGCAAAAAGATATTGATTTTTTATTTTCATTAACATTCGCAATGTTTTGCTTTTTTTTAGATCATTGTTTGATTATTTCATCGATTAATTATTGATTGAATAATTAATTAGTTATTCAATGAACCACAGTGGATTTTTGTTATGAATCAGCAAAAAAATGTCATTCATTGTAAATCGACAACTTACCTTATCGTTAAGTTTTGCACAGATGCCAAATTTTTGTTGTAAATTATTGAAAAAAAAAACACTTATCAGAACGTTTCCAAACTTTTGAATGGTTATCGAGGAATATTTTTCAAGTCGGTTTACACTCTCTTGTTTTGAAACAAGAGAGGAAACTCGTTCATTTTGCTTATCATACGAACATGGAAAAAGTATCGTGCAAGATGTGATTAAACATCGAACCGAAACTCTATTCGTTCTCTCGTGAGGCACAACGTTTTATTAATTATTCATTTATTTAACAATTTCTATCGTTTTTTCTTTCTTTTTTAAATAAATTAAGACATTTTGTTCACAATTTTTTCGACGAGTGACTGTTTTTTTTTTTTACATAAATTAAGTTAGCAACCGATTGAATCGTATCTTAAACAATATGGCAACTTATTACAACAATACAAAAAAAAAACAATTTTTTGTTACAAAAATCTTCAATATATACTTGAAGCTGAAAAATTGTTTTTTTTTTTGGCTTTTTCTCGTTTTGATGACGATGAATATTTATTTTACAATACTGTACAAAATTAATTATTTATTTGTAATTAGTCGTGGAACATCATTCTCTCTTGAGTTTTGAAATTTTTAACTTTTTTTGTTCATTTCTTCCCAGAAATGAATGTTGCTCTTTAATTTTCCACGAGCTATTGGACTCGTTGTCTCTTCCACTTTTTCTATTTTATTCGTCGATCCTTTAGACGGTTTTGGCAAATTGTGGTTTTGCTCCACTTTCGATGGAGATGCTGCTGTTTGTTTTGACGATATTTGACGCAAACCCTCACGAAATTCTCGCGATATTGATCGAGCCGTTAAACTATGCATTTGCCGAGGCGTATCGACGATGTGAATTTCTGGTGTCGTTGGCCGATCTTTCGTAGAATTCTTCGCGGTTTTCGAAACCTGAAATGAAAAAAAATGGTAAAAATCATAATTTCAAAGTTTCGAGAATTCGACTAACTTCAAGTCCTTTTTTCACTTCTGGGAGTACTCAAAATTTAATGACAATGTTTTATATCTGTCTTCGATTATTCCATTCTTAACGAACAATTTGCAGGAATGGGAGCTTTAAATTTTTTTTTTTCAAATTTTTTTTTTTTCTAAGAAAAAACTGTTCGAATGAGCCGATTCGACATCTAATTTTAACATTTTGCCAATTTTTACATTTTAATTATTTCCATGAAATTATGAATTATGAAAATCGACAGTTTTTATGCATGTGCCACTGAGAAAGACTCAAAAATGAATGAATCGATGTTAAAAGATCGTCAGCGAAAGCTCACCTTACGTATCGACGTGGTTTCCTCTTCAGATTTGTTAAAAGCTTGAGCCAATTTTTTGACAGATGGTAAAGAAGATTTTTTTGTGACCGAAACACCGTTTCCGCCATTGGAATGTTTAGTTCCATCGTGACATTTCGAATTTTCGTTGTTTCCATATTCACCGGTATTTTGATGAGCGAAATTGGTGGATTTCCCATGAGAATTATATTCTCGATCAGTGTCATCGAGTCTCGAGGAGATTTGATCGATATTAGGCACAGATTTGGCAGTAGTGATTTTCCCAAAATGATGAAAATCGTCAGTGTCGTGGTCGTTGTCGTTCAAATTGTCCGTACTTTTAGCCATAATTTCGTGTCTCGAGTCACGCCTCAATATTTGAGGATTTTGTTCGTTCAGATTCGACTTACGAATCGCTGAACGAAGCGTCAGGTTGGTTTTTATTCGACCGTCGATGTTGTTGTTCGATTGTGTTCTTCGAAGCCCGCAATCATAGCCAAAAGATCGAAGATCGAGTTTGTTGATAACGCGATTCGATTTGTTTCTGGAAAAGTCGTTTTGGCCGTTTTTCGAATGAAATTCGTTCTCAAAACCATAAGCTCGAAGATCAATGCGTTTTATGGGTTTTGGTGTTTCTTCAAAACTGCCACGATTGTTGAGCCTCGCGTTTATTACGTTTTTCGTATTTTTTCTCTCGCTCTCGATTATTTCGTCGTAAGAATTACTCGAAATGTCACTCATCGACTGTCGTCTTTCTTCCATCAATTTTCTTCGCGACTCACTCGACGTACTGCAAGTCGATTCTGTCTCGACACTGCGCGAACGTTCCTGCAACAAATCCACAATTTTCGTTAATTATTTTCTCTCACTACTACGCTTTTTTACCATTTATTTTCATTGTTAAATCAACGAGAGCGATATAAAAAAGCGGTCAGTGACGTGTAGTACTTCCATTTAAATGTTCCTTATTATATTCATTCGTTCATTTATTTACATTTTGGTACGATTTATTGGTTATCAAATTTTATTATTAAAATATATGTGTCCCAGTTAACAGTGCCAGGAATTATTTCTGAAAACACAAAGGATTCATCAGAGTTAGTAAGTTTTTTTTAATGATTCGCATAATTTTGCCCATTTTTTAAATACATTTTTTACAAATATTAAGTGCACTTTTTACGTGTCAATAAATTACTCGTTTTTCATCGGTTTTTCATGAGCAAAAAGTGGTTCCAGACCTGAAAGAAAGTACCTTCTCAGTGTTCAATTCAAAAATTTTGATTTTTCATGGGAATACTTTTTATTTTTTGTCGCGATATTCGCGATATTCGATTTCTCAGGCTTGCTACAGCGAAAAAAGATTCGACTGCTTGCAAAAAGATCCTCGGAACTTAAAAAACGTTTTTCTCGGAATGTCGGTTTGGAAAATGGTGGCCAATTTTTGCCGAACAGTTTCCAAGCTATTCTCAACGAATTTGGGGCTACATAATCTTCCGGGACATTCCTTAGGCGGCTATTGAAGCGTTTTTTTTTTCAGTTTCGAAAATATATATTTTTTTTAACGAAAAACTCTGAAAAAAGGACCTTTTTGACATTTAGATTGATCATTTAAATCGAAAAAGAAAGTTCTTTGAAGGCCTCTGGAGTTTTTCATACCGATTGATAGTCTTTTCGTGTAGTGGAAAAATTTATAAAAAAACGTACAAGTCAAACATTGACAAAATCTTCATGTATTTTTCATAATTGAAAAAAAAAAAAATGTATTGAGATCGGTAATTTTGATGCCTGTCGTCACACTGAGAAGGTCTTTAACAAATTCAATTCGAACAGGACGATAAGATTCTGTCATTAAAAAAAAATTATTGATGGAAAAAAGAAACGAGTGATTTTATACGTGAATCAATTGGACGAGGTTGAAACAGTGTCAAAATTTGTCGTTGATTTTTGATCGATCTATTTCGTTGGCACGTAAAATGTGTCTCTGTACCTAAAATTCTAGTCCCGAGGAATTTTTGATTGAACAGGAATAAGTGTCGACGTAGGAAAAACGTTGATTTTTTGGTGTTAATTACAATACACAGATTCGAATTATTGAAATTGCATGCGGGAGTACTTACCGATAATCTACTTTTGTTTCAGGTCTATGTACAAGTCTATCGAGAGCTCTCATGCATTGTGCAGCAGTGCACCGAGAAAAATACATTTATTTTTTAATTAGATCATAAATTGAATAAGTAAAAATTTATTTAATAATAAAAGTAAATATTTTATTGCCATTTTCGATAATATTATTTGAATTTTTTTTTGTCTCATTAAATTTTAGTTGTAACAAAATAAATCCATTTTTCTCAATGTCATTATAGAAAAGTTTAATTGCAGAACAGAGTTAAAGAGTGTTTTATGTTGTTGTTGTTGTTGTTTGTTTTATTAGGAAAATAATTTTTAGCTAAGGTTTTAATTTTCAACTATTTACATCGTATTTGCAGACTTTTTAAGAAGAATAATCATTATATTTCATAACAAATAGTATGGCATCTACTTTTTTCTATCAAATAATGTGAGATTACAATTTTTATTATTAATTTATCACTACAGCTACTTCGTTACCCCAAAATCAAATATTTACAAAATTTATCGATAGTATTTCACATTCCCAGAGAGATTATATTATTAAAATAAAAGAAAAAAAGGTTTTTCATTCATGTTTATCGGAATAATTGCTTTGTCGCTGGCCATTAAGGTCGATCTAGAAATGAAATTTTGAATTATTTAGTGCAATATTTCTATGGATCGAATTTTTGTTTTTTTTTTTTGCATATTAAAATAATTGGATTTATTTGATTTTTATCGAAATTCTCTCAATTTTGTACAATTGTTTTTTCATCAAAATTTTTATACGAATCATATAAATCCATTTATTTTTTAAAAACTAATCTTACGTATTGTAGAAATAAAAATTCATTTAGATGATTTTTTTTTTCTTAATTCATTCTTTCGCGTCTGACAATCGCAGATTTTGAATGTTTTTTTTTCAACATATCCGCTTGCCGGATATCGCGCAAGCTTTGAAAAGTTCTTTGAACTACTTCCGGAACAATCGGTATTTCGAGTCTCAAATATTCGGATTTATCGGAAGTAGCATTATTTCTAACCAACGAATTCTTAGTCGTCGTAATTTTGGATAAATTTTTATTACTTTTAGAACATTTGGATTTTTTGAAAATTCCACTCATTTTGTTGTCGTCGAATTGATCACGATTTTCAAGAACTCTCATCGACGTTCGAGTTTTTTGTCTTCGAAATTTATCGACTTGATTGTTCGTTCGGTCTCTTTTTATGCCGCCAAAAGTTTGAAATTTCAAACCAGCGAATAAATCGTAATGGTCGTTTGAAAAATGTTGAGAAACGCATGTCAAATCGTCCGACAGTTCGAGATCGTCTTCGTCAATCGTGGCATATTTTCGTCTTTTAATTCCACCGAAAGTGTTGAATTTATGAAACGAATTCCAATATTTTCGTCCGTCGGAAGTGCAAAAAAGTCTCTCACTCGTTTGATGATTCGTCGCTATTTTGTCGTTCAATAAATCTTCCGAATCAAACGAGCAGAGACCGGAGTCTTGATTTTTATTCGCAAAATCCTTTTTTACGATAAAAACTTGATCGTTTAATTCGTACAAAGGATTTTCTCGTGATATTTTATCAGTACTCAAGACAAATGGATTTTTGGCTTCAAAGAAAAATCCTGGTGAACTTATTTCTCCAATATTTTCATCAATTTTTGCAAATTCATTTTCATTGGAAAAATCAGTTTTTTTTATAACCCTACGAGACTCGTTAACGAAACCCTCAATTAATGAATTTTCCTCACTTTCATTATCAATCAAATTATCCAAATGCAATAACGGATTCGTTGCAAAATTTGGACTCGAATTTTCGCCTCGATAACTTAGTCTACGCAGACTTTCTCTCAAAGTTGTTTCCTCCAATATTTCAAGTCCGTGACTCACCTGATGCTCATAATCGCTCCCCGTTGACAATGAATTCTGCGACATTGAACTGTTCGGTCTACTCGTCGCGTTGTAAAATCCTGTCTCGACGTTACGCCCGTTTGGAGGTTTTCCTTCGTTTATGTAATAATCACGACCAAATCTAATTTTCGATAAAAAACGATCGAATAATAAAAAATCAAACAAAAAAAAGAAGATTTTCGTTTTACACAGAATATTAAAAAAATGTCACGATTTCTAATGATTTTGAGAAATTATAACTACGATAAAAAAATCTATTAAGTTTCTAAATTCAATAAAAAAGGAAAATAATCTTATCTTCGAAATATGATTATCTTAAGGCGAAAGATTTGAAAAAAATCTTAACATATTTTACAAGATAGTAAACAAAAGTCTAAAAAATTGACAGATAATGTCAAAGTTTATTTGTAAATGTTCAAACTTGATACCTTTTGAAATCGGGACGACTTGCACCCAAAACAATTTGTAAAGGTGGGCTGGGGCTCGTTGTCAACTTGCCAGAGCTTCTAAAGAAAAAAAAAAAAAAAAATTGTAATTTTAAAACTTTTTTTATTCATTTTTTTTTCAATTGGATCCTTCAAAAAACGAGTCAATTGATTTATTTTGATTAATCTTATTTCATAAAATTAATCCATGAAAAATGATTTTGTATTTTTATTTTTTATAGTCATTTGGATAATGATGTTTCATTTTACCCTGAAAGATCGGACGAAGATCTTCTGGCGTATTGTCTCTCGAGGAGTCTTTTCTGAATATTTTCTTCGCTGTAAGGATTGTTTTCTATCGGTGCAGCATTTTCCCACTTTTTGTGCTCTCGTTCAGCGATTGTGCCTTCGAAACAATGAGAATGAATGATTAGATAAATAAACAAACAAGTCTCAATACATTTTAGGTTTTTGACTCGATACATTTTTTTGTTTTTTTTTTTTTAATTTTTGTCTTGTACTTTGTGTTTTCGAGGATCACTTGATGCATTTTTTTGACATTTCTCATAATTAATTACCTGGACGAGGCGGAGTTGCAAATCCAATTTCATTGTCAGATCCATTTATCAAAATATGTTTTTCCGACGTTGAGACAATATTCGTTTTTGCAGTTGATTTTCCATCACTGAAAAATACAATTATTTATAAAATTTATGATTTTATCGATAAAAACTGCAAACATTTTTCATTTTTCATTAAATTTGATTAAATGAATGGAGCATAATAATTAAGTTTTATTGTTTGGTTAATTTTGTTCGACGTTTTTATTACAGTAATTTTTTTAGACAACTGGAAATTTTGCCATTTACGGTTTTCCTTTGTTGTAAAGTTTTTTTTTCTTCTCGTATAGAAAATAAATACCTGTTTGTTTCCTCTTTCGACGATCCATTCGTAATCGTTTCCATCTTTTCGACATTTTTACTATTACCATTCGATAGTATTTCTTCCTTGGATGAATTTTTCATTGTCTTCTTTACGTGTTGATTATTTTCTGTATCGGGATTTTTTACGATTTCTGCAATAATAATAATAATAATAATAATAAATAATTACAGGAAGATTGTCTGTAAAATAATTATTCAGAACGCGTATTTTCAATTTAATTGCAACTGTCAAGTAAAAAAATCGCAAATTAAACAAAAAGATGAGAAGTAATTTAGGAATATAAATAATAATGAATCGTCTCACCATCGACGACGTTCGTTTGTTCTTTTTTTTCAACTACGAAAGCCTTTTTTGAAATGCAAACTTTAATTACAGTCAGTAATTAATTAATCTCCGGACGATGAGTGTAACGAGAAAAAAAACTCACCTTGCTTAACGTCCTCGAGACATCCGTTTATTGTCGTCGAGTCTTTGATATTCTCGTTAAGGTCACACGATGAAAAATTGTTATCCTCGTAATTATCTCTTATTTTTTCATTGTAACGTTCAACCGATGAATTTTCTTTGACACTCGGGTGCTCGTCGATTTTTGTATCGATCAATAGGAGTTTGTCGATTAATTTTGAAGAATCAAAGTCAGGAAGTTCTGGTTTGTTTTCGGAGAGAAAATTTCTCGTTGGATAAGAACGAGTCTTTGGTATTTCAGAATTGTTGTCAAAGTGTTTTGCAGGGTCGAAAGAATTCTCTGACAATCCTGAGTCGCGATTATCTTTTTTTCCTTCCGGGAAAAGAAGATTTTTATCGGTTTCGTGACTTTCTTCGATATTCAGACGATAAATGTTTTCGAATTCTTTGTCGACATAAAATTCGTCCTTGTTGTCGACATTCTCGATGGAAAATTCTGTCGTATCGTTTTTTAACGATTTATCTATTTTTCCATTTTCTTCAAACACTTTATCGAACATTGGATCATTGACGTCTGACGTTTTCGAAGATTTTGGCACTGAACGATTTATCGCTTCGAACAATAATTCATCGTCATCCATTTCGTCCTCTGATTGGGCCGAAAACTCTGACAAATCCGATGTGTCTTCCGCATCCTTGTCGCCAATCAGTGCCCGATAATCCGCACTTGGATTTGGCACCAACATCGATACCGGTTCCGATTGAGTCTGAATCTTTCGTTTTTGAAAAAGCCAATTTTCTTCCCATGACTCGATCGGTGTTATCATGTCCACGTGACCCAAATCGTTCGAGTCTCCTTCACTCTCGTCCGAAGAATCTTGTGAAGCTTCAAATAAAATTAAAATGAAAAAAAAAAACCGTATTATTTACGATCATAGAATAGTGAATAAGAATCGAGAGAACGAGAGGCATTTTTTTTTTTTTTTTTTTTTTTTTTTTTTTTTTTTCAATATAAATCTCTCTCTCTCTCTCTCTCTCTCTCTCTCTCTCTCGACCTCGAGAAACAGTTCGATTCTCCTTGGAAAATAAAAAATGTCACTTACGATCGACTATGTCCATTCCGAATTCGGGAAAAGGCACTCTCCTCGAATTTCTAAAATCGAGAACATTCGTTTTGGAGGAACGAAGATCCTCGTCCGATCCATAAGTCGTGGTGACTTCTTCGATTTGTTCTTCGATCTGGAAATTATCCAAGAATCTCAATGCAACGTAAATTAGAAAAACGTAATAAGAAGTGTTTGTAATTTTTGCAAATTTTAGGCTCGTAAAACCCGATCGAAAAGATCTGATGACAAGACTTGTAACAAATTCATTTAGAATCCTTTTGATATTATTTGCAAAATCAACGAAAATTAAATGACAATATTTTCTGACTCTATTCTTATTTTTAAATCAAACTTTGCTCCTCGCGAGTTATTTGAAAATTGCTCTCGAGTTCGTCTACAAAAACTGCTCACGAGCTACTCTCTGTTTATTCATGCGAATGCTTTTTTTATCTTACGTAACCCAACGATTGTTATAAGTGACGCAAGAGTACGTGGACAGTCGAATCGGTGCACGAGTTCATGAGTAATATGCATCTATATTCGTGGTCCTTGTATTAAAACAAATATTTACGTGACAGAGACATTTCGTATAAAATGAACCTCCAAATTCTTGTTTTTCGAACCATCAAACAGTAGGAGTGATTTTTTTCTATCGTTAAAACTCTAGCAAGTCAATTTTCGATAAACACAAAAATTTCAATCGACTGTTCGTGATAAAAAAAATGTACAATAAAATTTTAAATTATTATTAAATGTTCACATAAATAATTTACAGCAAAAAACGTAAAAATAATCATTGACGGTGAATGAAAATTGCACATTTTTTATCGTTTAACGAAGTAATGGAAAGTACATTTTTTCGTAACGAACGAATTAGTTAATCGATCTTTTTTCCATGGAGATAAAAAAATGAACAATTGAACAAAAATAATGATAATAATGTACAAAGCATTAGGAAAAGGGGAAATGAATTTTTGTTCGATTCGGAATGACCCATACGAACGTATATATGCACCGAATATATATTTACTGCGATGAGACTTGGGAAAAGCACAAATCGGTAGTAGTAGCCAAGAGCCGAACGAACAAACGTGTGTGTTTTGTTTTATCGAGTGTTACGAGCAATCTTATACGAACTTGAACATACGACAAGGTTACTTAAGAAAATAAAAATGTGTGTGTGAACAACGAGACGTACGTGTTCGTCGGATTGCTCAAGGATCACAACTTTTCATCGTTATTGAATTTTTATTAATTTTTTATTATTTTATAATTATTTATTCGCATTGATATGTATCGATCGGGAGACGATTTTTTTTTAGAAATCGACGTCACGAACGCTGGTTCAACGAACATTATGGTAAGTGGTAATAAATTATTTGATTTTTATTGACAACTAAGAATCGTCGAAAAAAAATGCACAATCTGCGATAAATTTTCATAAACTTGAATATTCATTCAGACATTTTTTTCCTATCGTCTCTTTTTTTCTCGTCTCACGTGTTGTTATTTTGATAAATGTATTTGTCGAATACGCACAATGATCAGTTTTGTAAGTCTTGTCATTTTTTTAGCTCGGTTTCTGTTTTAATTTTTGATGAAGAAAAAAAAACATGAAAATAGTTATTATTTTATTTTACCGTGAGTGATAATGGCTCTTTTCGAACTCGAGCATGTCTCGGACGTGGTCCGCTTCCCTCGCTGCTACAATCGTCCTGCGAAAGGGGCTCCAAACTACTGCTACCCTCTTCGACCCCTTCGTCCAGGCCAATTTCATTGTCATCTGATAAACAAATATAAACAGCATAAATCATCAATTTATTATTTGAATAACAGGACTTGTACATTTTATTCCAAAACATTCTTCTATTAAAATCTTTATTTTTAAAGTGTGTTTATAAATATAAAAAAATTAAGATTTTTATAAATATCTTCGTTTTCAAATAAGTAGAATAACAATTTAACTTTTCTCTTTCGAAATTCGGTCAATAAAAAACTATTTGAAAAAATCGTTCATCGAAAAAGATCGACGATCATAAAAATTACAATTTACAATTAACAATTGTTTTTAATGAATAGAAAAATATTCTCAAATAATTGATTATCAACGAATATGAATAATTGAAACGTAGAATTTTTTTTTTTTTCAATTTGACTTACGATTCGTGTATTTTGATCGAATTCTTCTATGAACAATGTTGCTGTTACCATCGACACGTTCATTTTGGAATTTCTCAATAACCTGTGAGTTATTGAAAAAAAAAAAAAAAAGTTATGCTCCGTTGATTAATAATTGGCTGATTTTTTTTTTAACTCTTTTAAGAATTTTTAAATTATACTTTGTTGAGAATAGCGGTCGCGAGAAGATCCTCGTAGTTCTGTTCGGAAAAAGTGGAATCCTCGTGTACCGTAGTAGAAACTGTCGCTCCAAGACAAGGCAGTTTACGAGCCTCGTCAACAGCGCGTTCGACTAACTCCCTGAGTGCGGTGTGAGCCATGGTCGGCGTGTCTGTGGCCGGCTTATCTAAGACACGAAACGTTTTTTTTTTTTCCATTAACTAAACTACCATAAAACATTAACGGTGAGAGGTGAAATTACTTCGATCTGTCTCCCTTCCACTTCGACAAGAATTCATCATTTTTTTTTCAAATGCTATTAATCTACATCCTGAAGAATGAAACCGGCGCGAGAAATCACCCATTATTTATTTCGAGCTCGTAAAAATGTTTTTTTTTTTTGCATTTTACCCTGGAACTGATTCCGTCGAAAAACAACTTTTTTTTGTCACTGTTTTATCGTTAAAAGCTGAAAAAGTAATGAAATATTTCAAAATTTTATGAATTTTTCATCAAAACATGTTTTTCGTTTTGAAATTTTTCCTATCATTTTGTTGAATCGAAGTTTATTCGATTTATTTCAAAAAGAGAGAAAAAAATAGCGTGCCATCGTTTCATTGTTCATAGCCAATGAAATATAATGAAAATTTTATTTCAAGTAATTAAAATTTGATACAAATTTCAATTAATTTAAATATTTAGAAATTACACTTCTTAATAGTGAATTTTTCGAAATTTCATCCTTATTTTCGAAAGATGCTTTTCGTCCTGAAATTTTCCATATTTTGACAATTGAAAGAAATAAATTTGACCCCAGAATCGAAGTTCTTTGGGTTCAGTTTATAGAAAAAGTGAATATTAATGATGTTTTGATTGGTGTGCAATCGATCACATAACTTTTGCCAAGTGTGTATAAATATAGAAAATAAAAATGTCTATTCTCGTGTAAAGAATTATATTTAGCGCTCGTGAATCGATCGTTTATAAATCAGACAGTAGTTGAGGTCAACTGCATTCCAAGGCCAACCGGAAATAAAAGTCTCGTTGTTGATTAATTTTTTAAACAGTGTTGTCATCTAATAGGAAACATGTTTACTCAGCATTTTTTCTTTCCTTTCATTAATTCAATGAAATCAATACATTTTCGTAATTAGAAAAACCATCAGGACAAAAAAAATAATCTTCCAATGAGAATCGAAATCCTTTATTTTTTCGAATTTCCATTTAAAAAAAAAGAGTTTCAATAAAAAATCATCGTTCCGTTGATTTTTTCATTCTCAAAAACGTTATTGAAGCCGAAAAGACTTGAAAAAAAAAAATGTCCAAATTAGAGGGTGAAATCGAATATTTAATGTTCACGAACGAGAGATTCAAGTTTTCTGGAAAAAAAGTTAATTTGAAAAAAAAAAAAAAAAAAATGCTAGAGGTTCCCAAAAAGGACTGAGTTTCTTTGAGATGGATTGGAAACATGGTCAACTTTCTTAGGGCACGTTTGGAGAGACGTTTTTGCACTAATCCTCCTTTTAAGGATGTTTTTCTAGAGAGATATATCGGGCGTGAGACACGAAAGTCGAAAGGAGGGAAGAGTAAATGAGAAAAGAAAAAAAAAAGAAAAAGTTCGTATGTGTGTCCAAGTCCATATACGAGAGGCAAAGAGTCCAAAGGTAATTTCTCCTTGGCGTCCTTGTCGAACTTTTTCCACTGTCGGTCACGGAGAAATTCCATTACGACCCCATGAACTCTTTTCTTTTTATACAAAGTGCATTCACCGACGATTATTTCTGGACATGGTCAAGAAATAATGATTTTCAAGCTCGCTTCGTTCGGATGTGTTGAAATTTATTGATATTATCAATCATTTCCAAATTTTCATTCAACTCGAAATGATTTCTAGCACAAAAACAAAACAAAAAAATAACGTTTTTATGGAGTAAAACTTCATGTTTGACTTTTGAAGAGAAAGGATTTCTTTCTCAGTTGCAATAAATATAAAAATAATTATTTATTTGTTTTTTTTTTCCCTTTTTTTTTTACTATCGAAGAATTTGACACCAATCAAATCTTTCGAATGTAAAAGAAAAATGACACATGTGCATTCTTTTTCATCAAGTGTTCGAACATCTGTGAAGAATTGGCCCCAGGGAACTTTCTAAGACGACCGGGATAGAGTACACGAATGAAGGTGTTTTAGCGATGTGTGTCCGCTTCGGGGCTTGGCTAGATTTTGTATCCATATATATATATATATATAAATATGTGCGTATCGATCATTAGAACTCTCGAAGGTGAATCATCTTTCTTGCTCGTCAAAGTGAAATTTAGCACGAAATTTGAACTTTCTGTACATTGCTGCGTAGATTGACGAACACGTCAATAAAAAGATTGTTTAAAGATGACAACTCAAGCAGTAGGGAAGTTATAATAAATGTGCATGAAAGCAAAAAGTGGTAATTATTTTTTATTGAATTATTTGTGAAAAATAAAATGATAATTATAAAACTGTTAATTTCAATAGATTGTTACTTTTGATTTTAGCAAATTCGAGTAAAAATCGTTGTTTTTATTTTGATATTTGAAACATTTTCTCTAGGGATTTATTTAATCAAGAAATTGTGTTTCATCGAGTGAATGGTGACACATTAGGGCGTGGGAACTCGTGAAGTTAACTTTTGTGGATATTGCTAAATAAAGATAAATATTAATTGACAAGATTGTTCCTTTCGATTACTCAACATTTGTGGTTGATCGTGTAATTCGCGATTTGAACCCTAGTTCCTTTAACCATAATTCTCTAATTTCACAATCGTTAATCGATCAGTTTGAAGCAACGATTACGGAAACGTCGTTTTACTCATATATCAGTCGGTCTCGCGTGAAATGCATTCTCTCCCGAGCGCTGGGAACGATCCGATAAACATAAATAATAGCGGGTAATATACAGCACCAGTTAAACGGGTTAACACATAAATGAAACTTGCTGTAAGAGACTTATGTTCATTGTGAAAGAATTTAGAATATTCAGTTGAGACTTCGAATAATTCGATCGATTCCAGTCCATTATTTTTATTCGTTACACTTCCATAGTATCAGGTTTTTTTTTTGAAATTTTACAAAATGTATTTTGTCAAAAATGGTTACAACTATCGAAAAGCTATTAATTATTGATTTTACCATTGATTGATTATTCATCGATTATTATTCATTAATTACCGTATCAGTTTTGTTAAAGTTTTACAAAATGTATTTTATCAAAAATAATTATTGGTCACAATTATCGTGAAGCCATTAATTATTGGGGAAAATTCATTAACAATTCATTGAAAATGTACGAATTATTTAGGGATCTTCCTAGTGCAAATTTTTTTCAAGTCTCGTTAACGTTTCTTTTTAAAATTAAACAACGAAATAAAAGATAGAAATTTTCAAACAAACAGTTCTCGAGAGTTCTCAAATTTTGTCACATCATTTTCAAGGGCTTTGGAATCGTTTTTGTAACTTTTAAATTTTATTGTTTTTTCCCGTGAAACTTTGAGAAAAAACACAATGTAAAATTTTTTTTTTTTTCATTCTTGACGTCACAAAATAAAACATTAATTTAGACACGAACGCATAATTACCATTATCAGTGAAAAAATAATAATTATGAAAATAAATATCTGAGTAGCGGGAATTCTAAATTACTTTGGAAATGGAATCGTTGGAATTGGACGTGCTTTTAACGACGCGAATGATCACTCGGAAGAGGAACGTGTTGAAATTACCTCAAAATCTCATCACAACTTCTCTAACTGTCTGATGTATTTTTGCGCTGATTTCGCAATCATTGCAATTGCTTATTTTCCTCTCGTATTTCTCGCTGTCTGTCTCTCTCTCTCTCTCTCTCTCTCTTTCTCATTTTCTCTTTGCTAAATTCCAGGAAAAAGTAACAATACACAACGTATCTAAACATTAACTATTTGGAGCAAAGAGAATCTAAATACTTGACAATTTTTTCCTGAATTTCATAAAAACAATTTGCCTGCCATACATAAATGTTTTCATTAAGAAACGCATTAAAATTCTCATTTTAGGTCTCATCGTTTTTCATTTATTCGTTCATTTCATTCATTTTTCGTTTTCATAAATAAATAAAAGTTCACAAGATAACTTCGAAAAATCTCAACAAATTTTTAATTTCTCTATTGCAAAAAAAAAATGATGAAGTTTCTCTAAAAAAAAAAATCAAAATTTTGAACCATTAAGCTTTGGTGATACAACGATATAAATAACGATTTTTTTTTCAACTCTAAACTTCATATTAGACGATTTATCCAAAATTTCATATATTTTTACATTCTTATAAAATGTAATGATAAGTACATTCTAATATTTTCCAGGGAGTTAACTTATTTGAACGGGACTCTGGCGAGACTACAACCTTAATTGTAGTGAATTTTTGTATTTTTTGTTGTTTAAATGGAGTAATGGTTAAAATAAAAAAAATAATAACCCTGAAAAGTATTTTCTCATATGTAATGGTTCAAATAGAATAGGCACGTGCTTTCAATTTCCATGATATCGTGTTTCATGCATCGAAAGTATATTCATGTACGTGTAATTAATGGTCTGCACCGGGTGGAGATTACAGCTGAACGTGCAAATTACAATATCCTCTGTTCAATGAGATGAGATTATCGGAGAGATCGTGTTTCCTATTATTTACTTAATATTCCACGTCAAACGATGAGGAATATGATGCGCCAGTACTAAGTCAATTAAATGACTGTGTAAAATACGAAAAAGAAACCTTTATGACCCGGAAGGTGACAAATGTGAGGGAATCGAGATTTTCATTAATGACGAGTAACGTTCTTCCAATGATTTAATTGTCCGGGGGTGTTGGGAGTGTTTTGAATATGCGAAAAACGTTTTTAAATTGTTTACAAATGAAGCAATTACAACGAAATTGCTGCATAGAAATATCGTTTTTATTATCAAACTATCGAACTAGTTTCAACATTTATCAAGTTTATGAACTTTTTTAACAAATAATTCACTTTTGAGTGATTATTCTGATTAATTAATAGTCCAACGGAAAACTTTTAATTTTTTTACTTTTTTTTTCAAACTATTCAACTATTATATCAACAATAAATACTGAGATTTTTGATTCTAAAAGGTTTCTGCTCCGTCCATAAAGCGTAACAAAAAAAACATGAGCACAAAATATTTTCTTGCGAAAATTTTGTTTTGTGAAAAAAAAATGTATTTCAACTAAATATCGGTATGGATTTTTTTCCCCATACCCAATACATTCCAAAAAATATGACAGAATTTAATCAAAATTTTTCGAACCTTGATTCTTGTTCGATAAAATAAAGAAACAAAAAGCTTTCCATTTTCAATGTTGGAGTTAAAATTGCAAAAAACTTTGAGTAACAAATTCATGTCGATTTTACGTACGAAAAAGAACCGAGAAAAAGGCGATGAAAAAAAAGAATTAAGAATTGTTATTTTTATTTGAAAAAAATACCATCATTTCTCGTGGCGAATACATAGACGATGTATACGACGATCAAACCGCCGACGAGAGTCAGCATCTCTTCGATGAATTGCAGTAACATGTGACACGTGCGATTCACATTTTATTGACACCGATGAAGCTCGTGTCTACAGGACACTTTGATCATTTGTTTTCATTATTATTATTGTCATCATCATCGTCATCATCATCATCATCATCATTGGTAGCATCATCATCATCATCATCGAGATAATGGATTCACGTATATCACGAATAACGGTTCCCATATATTCCACTTTCAAATTGTCGATATCCACTGTAATTATTTTTATTCCAATTGCTCAATGAAAATTGATCTTTCATTCGTTCAATTCATTCGTTCAAGCAACACAAATCATTTTCTAAGTATGCGAATCGGTGAAAAATTTGACCTATATTTTTCGAAAATGAATTTTATTTAAAAAGTCTCATTCATATAAACCATTTTTTTCGAATAATACTTATAAATAATGATAATTACTTTCGAAATTGTTATTAATAACGATATTTTATAGTTTTCCTGCTACGTTTTATCGATAAGAAATATAAAACTTACGCAAGCAATAGATAAAGTAGTGAAACCAATATGCACTAAGAATCGTGCAATATTTCCCGGTAAGAAGTGAAATTGAAGGGAACTTTGAGTTTTTCTATATTATTTTTCCACAACTCTGCGATTTATTGTTTCCGAGATTCGTTGAGATTATTTCAAAGAAAAATCGTGATACAATAATAGCTTTCAAATTGATAAGGAAAATAATGTTTTTTTTTTCTTTTTTTTCTTTTTTTTCTTTTTTTCAAGTTGATAAAACACGGTTTGCTGCTATAAAAATAAAAAATACACGTTCGATATATTTTTTCGATTTTTTTTCTCGAGTTCTTATTAAAAGTGACTTTAACCCGCGTAATCGTAAAAGAATGAGAAAAAAATTAATTTCACCTTCGTTACGATCTGGATTTATTTTAGACGAGACCAACGAGTTTACACAGTTGCGGATATATTTAAGTTGATTTCGAGATAAAGAGATATTTGCAGCGTTAATACGTGTGATGATGACGTCACTCCAAATACAACGACGTTTTGTTTTCAAGTGCATTTTTTACGAATTCTTTTTTTTTCTCGTATCGATCGAACTATCGAAAAAAAAAATGAAAATGGAAAATTATACATAACAAATGCAAAGAAATAATTTGAACTCGATATCAAAAAATAAAAATTTACTTTTTCAATGTTTTTTACGCGATTCAAAAAAATTGAAGTTCTCGAACGATCCATCAGCGAATCAAAATTATTGTTTTTCTAATGCACAAAAAAAAATGACTTCGATCTTTGAACTTTTAGGATTGAGTTTCGAAGCATCATCAGGCTTATTTCGACGATCGTTAAACTCGCTGGATACGTAGTTACGTGTAGCTTTGGACCGAGTTCAAGGTTTCCTACCGGTACACAAGAGTAATTCCTTTTTTTTTGTTCCTTCTCATATATTATTACGTACTCGAATACAACGTACTTGAATATCTGTATGTATTCGCCTGTGTATAAATTCGCGTACGTATAAAACACTTTAATACTTTTTCAACTACGAATACGTCTGTCTGCTTGACAGACGTACGAAAGTTTTTTTTTCTCTGGCATCTGACACCTTCGAACATTTAGAATCACCACAAGTGCGCGTGGCTTTACATCGTGAATTTTTTTCTACGAATTAAACGTTAATTGCGTACGACACACGTGAGATCGGTTTGAGAATAATCGAACTTGACGTTTACGCCTCGCAATGGCTTCGGGAATAAATAAAAAGTATGAAACAATCGCGATTTCAATTTAAAAAAAAAACAATAGTTTCGAGAAATTCTTACAAAAAATATAGTCATTTTAATACTTTTAATTGCAAAAAAAAAATCAATCTACACAAATGACGAATTGAAAAAAAAGTTATTCATCGAATTTTCGAAGTATTTGGTCTTTTTTCGCACATTTTCGAAAATGATTTGGTGTGAGCTCGTGAATGAAACGTATGAAAATATAATCGGAATTTTATCTCGACTTGTCTTACAATTTGAGTTGCATTTCGTTGAGCAGGAATAATTATTTTTCCATGTTTGTAGTTCGTATTAATTTGAACGAAAGTCACAAAATGACGCGCACTCGAAAAAGCCTCAATTCGAAGACGAGGCTGCAGGTGAAGAAAAAGGAAAAAAAAAAAAGTAATATAAAAATTTGTCAAACTGCGGAAAAATGTACGTCGCGTGTCGATACGTGGGTCGATCGTTACTGATCGGTGGAAGGTAAGTTCCGCGGCATATTTCCTCTTTCTTGGTCGTCACGACGTCGAGGACGTCGACGATACTTGGGAGAGTGTTGGCCGAGGGGGGAAATTCGTGAGCGCAGGTATGCACAACTCCTGGGGGGTTTATTTCTTTCTCTCTCTCTCTCTCTCTCTTTCTCTCTTTCTTTCTCGCGACCGACTTTGTACGAGGCCTCAAATACCTTCGAGATCGACCTGGGCGAGCGGAGGATGTGAAAAGAAGGGAAAAAAAAAATTGCAACCGGCGATAAAATACGGAGAAAAAAGGAGAGAGGGAAAAAATTATTACAAAACGATATAAATTGTGAATTAAAAAAAAAAAAAAATCGAAATAATTCGCAATGTCACTGTACGAGATGTGATGCACACGCGTAATAGTTCGTCTCTTTTACTCAATATCCCTTCTTGTCAGGTGTGTATGCTATCTCATCGCGCGGACAACTCGCGAGACGAAGTCTCGAGACTGAGACCTTACGATAGGTAAATGAACGAGAGCGACGAACACCGGCATACGATACCCCACATTAACGCTGTAAGGCTTCTTCAGTGGGGGACAAATCGTCGATATGTTCATATATATACATTTATTTATGTATGTGTGCGTATAAATTATTATTTATATGTACATGTGTGTATTTTTCATATGTTTTTACGTACGCGCAATTTTAATCGAAGTTATGACCGATTTTATTTGAAATCGATCATTAATCTCATCTTCCAATATTTCACGCTGAGTTCTGATTTTTTTTGAACTTCGTATTAGCCCATGAGCCTTTGGTAATTTTTTCAGATTTTTTTTCCCATATATTTGAGAATTGTGCAATTTTTAGTTGAAGTGTTTTTCAAAATTTGAGATTGTCATTTTTCTATGTTATGACGATTTTAATATGTCAACGTGAGTACTGATTTTTCAGTATCAGTATTTGCTGTTTTTCGAATTATTTAATTTCGAATTTTTCAGTTTTTTTTTGTTTTATGACGATTTTATTTCGCGTCCCTGATTTCTTTTTTGAACTTGCTACGATCGTTCGACTATTCAATAATTTTTTAAGATTTTTTTTTTCAATTCATTTTCCAGGTATGCTTTTTTACACTTAGCTTTTATTTGAGCGAGTTAATATTTTTTTATACGTATGACGATTTTTATGTCTTCACGATGCCCCATAGAATTGTCATAGAATTTTCATAGTATGATTTTTTCAGAGTTTGTTTTTCGAATTTATGTCGAAATATAAACTTCCAAATAGCGTTAGTTTGTAAATAGGTAGAATTCTTTTTGTTAATCTTTTATTATTGTTTGCTGATAGCAACACCGATAATTCTTGGCCTTGTCGAATCGACTGTTTGATACGCTTTGCTCGAATTCTTTTTTACAACGCCTTCAAAGTTGGCGATGATTAAAGTTTGAGTTCAATTTTTGGTTTTTATGATGCACCATTTTTTCCCCGAGTCCTTTACCCAATCAGATTGAAGAAAAAAAAATGAACATATTTTGAAAATTATGGTAAAACTAATATTTTGACATTCGTATCTTTTCGAACGTGACTGTACATAACCAGTAAATCTTTAAAGCTTGATAGTGAAAGCCAAATACCTCGATGGCCTAAATAAATTTTCAGAATTTTCCTCCATCCGTATGACCGAGAATTGAATGCAGTTAAAAATTTAAAAATAAACTCAATTTGTCAAAAAAAAAAAATTCCTCGTTATCAGATTAAAAAAAAAAAAAAAAAAAATCGAAAAATTTCCGCAGTGGATAAAAATTATTTGCACATTATTACATTTTGAAAATTATTTTTTCTATTGAAATCATAAAAATTCATAAAATTGTATGAAAGGTAAACATTTTCAAGTAAAAACAAAATAAACAACGAGAAGAACTTTGAGAAACCATCAAATTCTCAGAACTTTTTGTAGCCATAGGCTCGACGCTGCACTTGAAATGTTTCAAGGTCATCCACTGTCGAGTGAAACTGATCCTGAAGAATCTCGATATATAACGTTTCTTCCGCCTAATTTATTCAGTAGACATTATGTATAATGGAATTTTTAGAAATTGGTAAAAAAAAAATCTCAAGGTCAGACTGCACCAGAGATTAAAAAAAAGACATCATTGGTCATCATTGGTTCAAAGTCATGAATAAAAACATGAAAATTTCAGATTGTTTTCACAAAGTTACACACAAAAATTGGAAAAATATAATTACCCGATTTCATTCAAAAACAAATAACTATGTCATAATAAAAATACAATTTTTCGAAATCTGAAGGTCATTCAACAGAGAGTCGTTAACCTCAAATAATGTATAAAATAGTCGTGTGGGTTCACCTGCTTCGAAGACAATTTTCGTGACGACTCGATCTAAATATTTTCGAGTCACAAAATTATCAATACTACGGTTTGAACTGCTTATCCACGCATTCCTGATCTTTATTTACAACAGGCTCTTTTTTGCCTTCGCATATACAGGGAGTTTTAAAAGTTGGTACAAAGTTTGGAAGAACCGACACATTATTAAATTCTAAAAAGAAAAGTCCTTATGTATTTTTCTCTAAAGTCAATATTTGCATGAAAACAAAGGAAAAAGTGAGAGCCAATCAGGCTCGAGGCTTTGGGGAACGACGTAGTGACACCGTGACACGCCCACTGACCTTTTGACGATGCTTCGGATTGGTTGCTCACGTATTCACTTGTATCTGAGCAACGGTTCGTTTTAGAAAAAAATGAATAAGGAACTTTCTTTTCCAAATTCAGTTACCCTTCGATCTCCAACCATAGTTTTTTTTTTCAAGCTTTTGAACAACCTGTATAACTGTATTTATAAACCGGATTGTTTTCACGCTACGTGACATCTTTTATAACATCCCATAAATCGTTAAAGAGATAAAATTCTCGTTTGCTTAACAAAGTGATAATAGTGTACACGTCGTTAACAATTGGTGATCTGAGTTTCGTCGCTTTATTTCTTCGTTTATTTTCTAAGAATAAATAATGAGAATTTCGTTTATGTAGGAAGGTTTCTAAGTGTCCCACTTTTTTCTACCTCACATTTTGTGGGTCTTCCCTATCAAGCTTCGTCCAATCTGTGATATTATTATCGGATCAGGGCCAAACAATTAACTCAAGTTACGAAGACATTGATAGCTTGTAAGACACTCCCTGCAAATTTCACACATTTACTCAACGTTATCGACGATAAAATATTATACCAAATAGCTTAATAATTATAAACAAAAATAATAAAAACAATAAAACCATATATCATTTAAAAAATAATTAGTTCGTTGATTCTATATTTTTAAAATTGTTGAATAACTCACTTTTGTTATTAAAATTTTTTACTTGCTAAGTAAAAATATGTTCGAAAAATATTTTTATCCTGGTGAGGTCATTTTTTCCAAAAATAAAGTAAAAATCCACTGCACGATTTCAGTTTTTTTTGTTGTCCCACTTATCGATATTTTTGTTATTATTCACAAGCTGCTCAGGTTTTTATGAAACTGGATTGTTTTTCTAGAATATTTATTCATCAGAATTTTTTGAATACTTTATCAATTATTGGCCGAGGACTTTGAAACTTTCGAAAAAAAGCGACAGACGTTCATGCAAGAAACTGTGATACGTACTGAGTGAAAAAAGAATGGAAGATTTTTAATAGCACCACCTCGTGATAATTACGAGTCAACGTGCGTTGCTGACTCGAGCGTTTGTTCCTTTTTTTTCGTTTCATTTTCTTTTCAATTCTCGATGAAATGAAAATTAGTAGTAGACGACAAAATACGACGAAGGATATGAAAGGAGAAAAAAGAAACAATTGAATAGATAATGAGGGTTTGCTTGCGTCAGGTACGTAATTGTCGTGATCATCAATCGGGCCACGTGCACGCACGTTTTTCTTGACAATTCTTACAACAATCTATCACATGCTAAATTTTTTTTTTCTCATTTTATCATCGACTTTCATTTTGAGGCAAAGATTGATATTTTTGTGTATTCAAACTCCACAAAAATAAAAATATTACAAAAATTGAAAGTTTTTACCTGCCCACAGTTCAATTAAATCACACGAAACTGCGAGATAAAATTTGTTAATATTTTTTCAAAAATTTAAATGTTCTTTAGACAAACATTCAAAATTTATATAAAATTTCAAAATAATAACTCGACAAGTTTCCAAGTTATTCTCTCCAGAAAATTACCTCTGGAAATTATATTCTAAACAACAATACCTCCACAAATTGATTTTCCGAACCTACCAAGTTATTCCGAACGTGGGTTATTTTCTCTATGGGAAGGTCGCAACGTAAAGAACATTGTCGTACACACAATGATTACCAGGAGTATTAAAAAAAAAAAGTGAAGAATCATGGCGGATGAATGTACCAGACAATCGTGATTTCTGTGTCACTGGTTACGTCATTTTCACGATGAGCATTGATAGCTAAAGGATGTGATGTTTATAAATAAATATGAATTTTTCTATATTTCTTCCAATATAAAAATTATTCAGGATTTTTTTTTTTTTTACTATAAAGTTGAAAAGTTGAAGCTTTCGTTAATTTCCAATCGTTCATTTTTATTTATTTTGTACCCAAAAACATCGGAAATTGAAAATTCTTATCGTAAAATCACTAGAAACCATTTTTTCAAATAATTTTTCTGAGTGAAATCATATTTTCAAAAAAATAGTTTTTTCAGATATCCGAAGATCTCAAATTTTGAAAAAATTGGGAACCACTTTGATTGCAATTGAGAAATTGTATTGCAAGATAATTGAATTTTGACTGGAATCATACTTCGTCTTGGGATTCTTGAAATTAATTTTGTAAAAAAACTCGAGCGAAGTCAAAGGCATTGCTGTTGCATGGTCATAAAATGATACTCTGCCGATAACGTGGTTTTTCTGTTTTACCAACGTCGATAAATCATAGCGCGGGAAAAGAAAAAAATCGGTTTACACCACGGAGTGTACACAAGTGACGTTTGTAAAATTATCTAAAATTATACAAATAAACAGAGAACTAGGCAAATTAGTTTAGTCATACAAATGTTTACATTTGATACTTACTGCTGGTACACTGCCTCAAGGACATCGCCAGGCGGGTCAGTGTGCTCGCCAAAATTGCACCGTACTCATCGAAAAGCTGATCATCTGTTAATTTTGCGTTAGTAAGTTAGTCAACTAAAAGCAATTGATAATTAAGGCTTTAAATACATCGAAAAATGCCAAAAATATGGTCAATATTAATGATTTTTTTTTTTAATACCGGAAAAATGTATTCATTGCAACATTTCGTTTTTTTTTTTAAATCAAATAAGTGAAAAATTTTTGTTGAATGAAGTTTAATAAGCTGCTGTTGCAGTTTTTATAATACAGTCTTTTTCAAAATGCTATTCGCGGTTGACCATGATTTGCTTAAAACTAAAATTAGAACAAGTTTCTTTTTTTGAAATTGATAAAATAGTTGCTTTTTTTTTCAAATGCATTTTTTCCAAAATGACAGAGGTTCGAATTATAAATTTGACAGTTCGTCAAAATATATTTGCTATTTTTTTACTTGTATACAAACTTTGTATGAAAAATATTTTAAAAAATCAATTTTCGAAATAAATTCTTCTCGTGTATGCAAGCCCTTAATTACAATGTGGAGTCTACGATCCTTCCGAATGGTTAGAAATGCGTTAATAAACTTTGGATTTGTGATAATTAAATGTCTCTGGAATTAGGGCAATTTGTTTTTTTTTCTTTACTCTGTTGCAATTAGTGCTTTTCTTTGTTAGTACAAAAATTACCATAGTTAGTTAACAGTTTTTCTAATCATTGCACCTTTTTTTTCAACCGCATATAATTATGATTATTATTTTTTTAATGAAAATGAAGATTTTAGTCACATTGATCTACGAATGATAAAAACATTATTTGAAACTTACAATCGGGATGATCATAGAGACGATCGATCGGTGTATCGTCAACATTGCCAACAAGTCCCTCCACTATTTTTTCAACAAATTCACGAACGGTTTCCATCGAATTTCCCTCTCTACAACCACCGGCAGCCAGATCCAATTCTGCATCGATGGCCACATGCTCAGCTCCTGTCAAAATAAAGCCATCAATTTTTTGTTGCTGTTTATTAACAACGGAGCAAAAACAAAATATCTCCAAAAATTCGTAAATAAGTCTCATCATTTTCAACTAATTCATAAATCTCATAATTGTAGTCCACGACACATCGAACTTTTTCTTTTTTTTCGAAATACATAGAAAGGATTAATTGCACAAACGATTTTATTTCGACATAAATACCAACGGAATTTACAACGATTTATCAAAATAATAATAATCAAATCCTCGTTAAACTTAATCAAACTTACTCATCGACAATTTCAGGTTTCATGAATAAATGATCAACCAAGAAAAGTATTTGTTTTTGTACGTTCCAAATCCATGAAAACAAAAAAAAATCGGAAAACTGACACTGTGTGCAATTCGCACTAATCCTCGGTTTGTTTTGAGTTCACGAGTCAACGAACAAGTACAGAAATTTTCTCATTCCACATTTTC
Organism: Campoletis sonorensis; assembly: GCA_013761285.1. Lineage (NCBI taxonomy): Eukaryota > Metazoa > Arthropoda > Insecta > Hymenoptera > Ichneumonidae > Campoletis > Campoletis sonorensis. The sequence goes on from JACEOJ010000069.1 coordinate 111,954, forward strand.
AACACCACAGACGAAAGATGTTTTTTTAAAAATATTTTTCGACAAAAAGTTTAAACTATTAGAATAACTCGAAAGTTTCGAACGTGGGTGGATCTAAACACGTGCGCGTTCGGATAACGTTTGTCAAGGCGTATGAAAAGCCGCGAACTGTCGGATAGGAAATCGATATTATATCTCGTGTGGTTCTCTTCGAACTAACGGTCGTTTCTACTCTCACGAGGTTCACACAAAAAAAAACAAAAATACAGAAAACACACGTATCAAATGTTACATTAAAAATAATTAGAAATGAAAATAAATCAATCCCACTTTCTCATTCGTATCGTGGCCATTTATTTTTATGTTTATTTTTATTTTTTCAAAGTGATAATTTTTTGTATTATAAAATACAAAAAACTGACACAGATTTATGGCAAAAAAAAAAACACAAACACACGCGCACACACAAATTATATTTGAAATTATTTATAAAATCACTGCGGATACATAAACACGAGTACACAGCATCTGTTTGCTCTTTTTATTCATCAAATCTGGATCAACATTTTGCCAAGTTCTGCGAACATGGTGAGAGGTCGAGATGAAAGGAGCATATACAAGAATTTCGTTGTTTTTTTTTTAATTTGGATTTTTCATATATTCATCCAATTATCTGTATACAGATATATTGAATGACAATGGTGAACGATGTTTTTCTGTTGGTGAGCAACACAGGGGCCAAACGATGCTGCCCGTGAGAGTACTGGAGCAGAACTGAGGTTCAACATCGACGTTCACGGTTCTTTCTCTCTTTCTCTCTCTCTCTCTCTCTCTTTCTCTCCTTTTCTCTATCTTTCTCTTTCCCTTTTTTTGTCTGTATAAACCATGACAGAGGACAATGTGACCTCTCCCAGAAGAGTGAACGATCCTCGAGGATGGTTTTTCCGATCGTAATGGAGCTTTCGTGTATTTTAAATCGGACTGACGTTCAATTTACTGCAAAAATTCAGTACAAAATCAAACGCCCAACATCTTGGAATTTTTTTTTTAAAGACGTTAAAAAAACCAAAATGGCACTAAAAAATGTTTTTTTTTTCTGTAACCATCAGTTTCCTGACTCCGTATCTCTCGTAGGCCAGAGTCCAAACAGGAACTCATGAAATTTTCATTACAAATACCAATGAATTAGAGAATTTAATGATCATTATTATTATGAAACATTATTATTATGAGAAAACAAACAAAAACATAAAACAAGCATGAATAAAAGAGATTTTAACAGCTTAGAAAGAATAATCAACCCGTTGTAAAGCATTATTATTAATCTTTCGATGAAAAAATGAAAAGTATTTTTATTTTTGAAGAAAAAAAATGGATAGAAAAGTTTGAAAGTTTGTGTTGTTGTTGCACTACGGTTTAGTGATGAACCTGGACGATAGGAAGAGCAGGGAATGGCGCGGAACTACTGGGATCAGAAGCGCATTGGAACAATGAGCATTTAACGAATGAGTGCGGGGGCGGATATATAGTCAACTTCGTACCTGTATCCAGTACATAATTCACTAACACACGTGAAACATGTACGTGAGGTCTCTAACTGCATAGTTTTGTATATATGTGTATATTCTCTATGTTCTGTTCGTGAGTAACGGTTCAACTGGTCCGCGCATAACAACTCTGACACTTCCAACAGGACTAATGTAGCGGTCGAGGTCGCGAGAATGGTTCATTCGTGCAGGTACACACGAATATATATCGCACTCGATCATCTCTTTCTCTCCTTGTCAACGCGTATTGTTACATTTCTCTCTTTCTTTTATTTTTAATCTTTGTCAACAAAGATTAGAAATATTTCTTTGCCATGAAACTCCGATTTAATGAGCTGTTTTTTTTAAACTTTGTTTTTTAAATTGTACAAATTCCAACTAAACAAGGGATTCAAATGTTTTAACATCGCCGAACTTTTAGTTTAACTGAAGTTGAAGTTTGAAAAAAAAAACGTTCAACTCGATTATCATGCCAAACATCGAGGTTGGCTCGGGTCAAATTGACCCTGGATAACAGGGTGAGAATTAAAATTGGGATAAAATGTAAATTTTCATGAATATCTAATAAAATTTTGAATGTGTTAAAAGTATGGTTATTTGATTTTCATGAAGATTTACATTCGGCACAGCTTAATCTGTCCGATGTTCAAGATCATCGTCCATCGGGTCGAGTTTTAAACACCAATTTTTTTCATTTCCATTCTCTTCGTTTAGATTTCCATTCAGGGTCAATTTGACCCGAGCGTAATTCGATCTTCGATATGAAAATCGAGCTACACTTTTTTTCAAACATTACCTAACGGGGAACTAATCGGTCGATCGTCGTTTGATGTTGAGATATCGATCATTTGCTTAGTCGGAAGTTGTACGATTATTTTGAAAAAAAATGTCTCGAAAAATAGCCATTTTAATGGAAGTTATGAATTCGCAAAGTGGTCGGAAACGTACAATAAACAACAGTAGTTTGATACGTTGATTCAAAAATTGACGAATTAATTTGGAAAATGAATCATGAACTCCAGCCGGAAACCAGTCACAAAAATCGATAAATTCTGATAAATAGGAAAACAATAAGCAACGTTTAACAGAGAATTCGAGGACAAATCGATCAACCACTCTAAATAGTCTCAAATTTAAATAGAGAAAAATAATTATCGCCTTTTTTGTCGAGTACTGATTTTGCATTTTTCTTTCTTGTTCGCCTAATCGTTGACCGACAATCGTGGAATATTCAAGAGATAGGGGTCGAACGAGTTCATGGGATTATAATTTCGCTATCACGATTACATAAAACTTAAACGTATCCAACGAGATATCATTTTTCGGACGAATATTTGACCTCGATTATTCGTCAATTATTATGCACATTAATTAGGCACGTGCAAAAATGACCGTGTTCCAGAATAGCGAACAATATCTGAATTGGAGCATTTTTTGATAAAACGAATACTTTCACATGATTTTACCCATAAAAAAAAATAAAAAATAAAAAAAAGTTATTTTTGAACGAAAATGTCTCATTTTCATAATTATTCTTATTGACCGAAAAGAATAAGATTTTGAGGGAAAAATTTTAAAACTTATTTAACCATTTGACCAACACCGGGACTTACGTTATTCCACAGATTTTTGTTTGCAGATTTTTGATTATGATGCAACTATTCTAACCGAAAATTAAGAACTTTTTAATTCAACGTGGTCCCTGGGACATTCGTGAACGTAAAAAAAATTGGGCAGTCTTTATTTTTTAATTGTACAAATATCATACTTTAATGAATAATTAAATTCCGTACTTTTTGTCTGAGAAAATTAATTTTCTTCGAAACTACTATGAACATTCGAATGAATTTTTTTTCCTGAACTCAAAATACTCGAAAGAGTTTTACAAAAAAATTTCAAAATCTTTCGTCCGCTGGTTGTCATTTTAAAAAATAAATAAGAAAAAAGCCAAATTCTGATTTTTCATATTACGAGTTCAAAATTGGTTACCGGCGACTCCAAAAAGTCCGGAGTATCAAATTTCGAGCTTTAAGAGTTCGTAAACCAACTTATTTAAGTTCGTCCTGATTTTCATCTCGTCTTTCTGTAGATTTTTGAACACAGGTGGCCACAACATTTTTTTAACACTGTCGACATGACTTTTTAGTACCTGGAATTCTGTGTAAGGTTACACATTTTTTACTAAGTGATCGAAATATGTTGAAAGGAGAGAAAAAAAGAGACCCCCCTCTCTTTTTTCTATGGGGTAGACGAACTATTGACCGCTGAGAGAATCTCGCATACGAGTGTATCGAAGATGCATTCGATTGGCAACGATTCCAGGGTCAAATGTTTTTATCCAATAGTTTTCTCTCTCTCCCTTTTTCTTATTTTCTTTCTTCTTTTTCTCAACTCCTTTGCTCTTATTCCCTTCGTACTGAACGTCTCTCTTTTTGATCGTAACGTTATATATCTCGCACGCTCTTCCTTCCTTTATATTTACTGTTTCTTTTAATTCTCTTCTTCTTTTATACTATATTCGTATACGTACATCGCGTTTCAGCTTCGTTCGCCCGGGACACTTTGGAATGTACCAGAGATCGCGTGTGCTACGTATTTCATGTACATATATATACACTTTTTTTTTACATGTATAGAAATATGTGTGCACACGTATCTCGAGTGAGAATAAATTATTTATGCAACGTGAATTGTGCAGTGCAAATTTTCTCTGCATTTTTTTTCTTTTTTATTTCGATCCTTTTCGATCTCTCCAGGAATGGAATTCGTTCACTGTGTCTCATCACATTGTACGCATTCCCAAGAAATAACCAAAAGGATATGAATCTCTAAGTTTTTTTGGCTTTTTATTATATTTTTTTTTTCGAAGACGTTTTTCGACGCTTTTCTATTTTTAAATCTTTATTTATCAAAGTTCGTATGTAAATTGATAAAACGTGATATAAAATGAATTGGAATCATACATAATTTCGAATGTTCAGGGATCTCGGAGTTTTTAATATTTTGGTCGATGATTCAGTCGAATTTTTTGACAAAATGGTATTTACACTTGCCGTTAACCACTGGACCTTGAGACTTGGCTGTGATTTTATTTTGGAAATATTATCGTTTGCTTTCGTATCTAATCGTTCTATTAATATTCAAGGTTATTATGAAATTTCACGATTTTACAAACCTTCGTCGTAAACCTGACACTTGGCCGTGCTGAAATTATTGCTCTTTTCGATTACTGATGGTAGGCCCCCGAAACTACGAAACCACTTTTCTTTCCTCCTTGCCCACGTTCTGTTAAAAAAACACAAAAAAAAAACAAAAATATCATAGAATCGATTTATTTATTTACTTTTATTCTATGGTTCTATGGTTGAAAAGAAACAAATAATTAATGCAGCGATTGAAAAAAATTGTCAGGACTTGAAGAAATTAACACACATTCTTGGCACTACGATTTAGAGCATAAAAATTTATATATAAATATACAAAAACTATTATCGAATTAAATTGATTGAAAAATAAAACCAATTTTCTAAATTTCTAAACAAGGAGCACAGTGAAGTAAACTTGTAACTTTCGTTATTCGATTGGTAACGAATTAAAAAAAAAAATTTAATTGGATGAATTAAAATAATAATAATAGTAATGGAAATTCGTAATTTTTATGAATGGAAAAAGAAAAAAATGGATAACAAATATAGTTTTGGAAATGAATTGTAAGATTATTTATACCTGCTGTGATAGCAGAAGAGACAGAACCAAGATTCCTCGAGCGAGTCCCAACGGCAGCAGGCTTTTCTGCACGATCTTGCACCGCAGTCGTTGCACTCAACGCCCCGCCCAACCAAGAAAGGTTTGAGACAACAAGCGCAACGGCTGTCGTCGTGAAAGACGCTCTTTGAACTTTTCCTAAAACCAAACGACGAAATCGTAAAAAAATAGAAACTGGAAAAAAACGGAGAACAAAAAAAAACAATGAAATTTTTATTTTTAAATACGAAATAAACAAAAATAATTAAATTTCAAGGACACCTTTAGCATGTTTTTCAAAATAATTTATTTTTCAACAGTCGAGACTATAACATTCCATTATATTTGTGGTTCATGTAAAAATAAAAATAAATCGAAAATACAAAACTACAAAAATCTGCAAAGTAATTTAATGGGCATTCGAATATTCACACGCAGTTTATATTTGTGCTACGGTCGCACGTTGTATATTGATGAACTTAGTACATCGAAACATTTGTTTTGGTACACGATCGAAATGATTTATTCAACGATTCGTCCAAATTCATTCACACGGTACAATGAAAAAATCTATTTAAAAACTATTCTATTGTTTAATCTAAAGTATAATTGCAAATAGTCTTTAAAAAAACAAAAGTTTTTCTCACTATATTCCACTCTCACCACTTTTCTACATTGATAGGGAAATAAACATGTCTCCTTAACATATTTATAATACACATTGAATTTCGTATTTTCAGTTCGTTCACATTTGTTTTAATTGTTTTTTCAATTTCGCCAGGTGCTTTGAACCTTTTCCACTCACTCCGATATCGCTTTTGCAATATTTTCGAAATAATCTGCTGTTAGTAGTTGATAAAAAAAATAAAATAAAAATAATAATAAGTAAAATGTTTGATTCAGCACGAGGAACTGAAAAATAATTAATCCTCCCAATCGAGAAACCTTGAAACTGCCGAATCTTCTGGATGACTGTCCTCGTCTCGTTCCATCTCATATGTAACGACCTTCACTATCACTACCTCGATAGTTATGAGCAAAAAGAATGCCATGAATGTTGCCAAATTGTAACGATTGTCACCGTAAGATGTCACTTCACTTTCGAGCATTACGGTGGAGAACAAACTTGGCAAAAGTGACAACATTTTCGTTGAGATTGTTTTTTTTTCTTTTCTTATTGCAGATTTTGAAAAAAAAACGAAGAATTTCAATTCGACGTTGAAAAATCGCGTAAAATGTTTGTACACATTGCCACTTTTTTCGTGATTTTTTTTCTCACTGGCTATTTGCAAAATTTTGCTTCAAAATTGTTAAAGATTTTTTTTTTAAGTAATCCTTATTTTCAATGATTTTTTCTTTGATCGGTGCTTGATAAATGACGCGAAACTCGTCCAACAGGTGAGGAGGCCCGCCAAATGGTGAGGCAACTTTCCCTTCCAACAATCCACAGCATAGCTTGCTATTACTCAATCCAACACGCGATCTAATGAGCTTCGAGCTCTTATGTGTGTTTTTATATGGTCAGCTGTACATATATATAGACATTATGTATTTTAAAGTAAACTCGAGCATTCACAAACCAAAGGTAAATATTTAGTCGCAGTAAAGAACCACTGAATCATCGATTAATTTGGGTCATTTTGATTTTTGTTATCGTCTTGTGGTCCACTTGGAAATTTGCAAGAAATTTAGCACCGCACAGAAATCGATTTTATTATTTTTGATGATTGCAATTTTTATAAAAGTTTGTTGAGTGTTTCTTTCTTCTTCTTTTAGTTCACGTTCACAATGATGTTTATTTGAGTGTTTCGAACTGGCTTCAATATTCTTTTTTATATTTTTATCAAAATTCCTTCTCTCGATCGTCTGAAGTTTGAGAAATTATTATTATTATCTTTTTTTTTCTTGCCCAAAACTCAAGGCCACACACACCATAAAAATCATTTGCCCTCAGGGATTTTTCACTGACACGAGCTAATGGTCGCCAAAACGAAAAGAATACAAAATTATGATAATTTTGTTGCTCAACTCCTTTTTATCAGAGAATACTTGAAGAATTAAAAGTTTGATAACTTTTCAAAATAATTTATAGGAAGTTTATGAATTATTCGATGATCCGCTTATATCAATGTCCACATTTTTCATGATATTAGATGTTTAAATAATTGTTTATTAAGTTTGACCTTTAAAAAAAGCACAATTGTTCCATTTTTTTCAAAACTAGGCCACGACAACAAAATCGACACAGTTCTCGACGATGCTGTGCTCGAAAATTGGTACAGGATTCGCAGTGGCTTCAACGGTGCGCATTTCCGGTTCTTGTATTTCCATCGTCATCCGGTTGTCGGTTGTTTCGTTGTTGAACCGTCGCTCTTTTTATTTTAATGCACTGTCGAACTTTATCTAAAAAATTGTTTCGATTCATACAGAAAAAAAGTAAGATCTCGTATCGATTTGTAAAAGAAAATTTTCGCTCGATAAAATCACACGATTAATATAATTTTTCAACGACTTTTCAACAAATCTTTTTTTCAATGGTTTATCACACTTTTTTCGAATCCTTTTGTTCATCATTCGTCGGAATAATGTCAATTGTTTTTTGACAATCGTTTTGCCGATCTTTCAGGCCACAAAATCTCGTGTTAAAATCCATAGTTGCAACGTTTTATCAAAAATCCTTGTAGATATTCTTAGCCCCGAAAAACTGGTCGAAACAAATCGTCGTATGGCAAAAAGGTCCGAAGGAGTATATTTTTCAGCGCCGTGTGATGTTTTGTATCACCGGTTGGTTTGGCGTTTGTGCTCTTTCTGACGGCGTCTCGCTCTGTGCCCGACTGACCGTTCGAAAGTGACAGTGCACAAGGCACAAAGAACCAAAGAGTTTCGTATACACACGTTTATATGATGATATCTATGAATACGAGGCTAAATAAAAACTTATTAATTCGTGCATTTATACATACTGATAAACATTTTTTAGTTATTTGCTCTTCTATTCTTCTTTCTCTCTATAAATAAATAACTGCAAAATGGTGTTTAATTGTTTTTTTTACAGAGAAACCATTAAATCGATTTTGATGAATATTTGATAGGAACGAAGCTCATAAATAAAAATAACACGTGCTTTACATATCGACAGATGATTAATTAAAAAAATGCTACCTAAAAAATCAGAAATTCCGACCCACGTCGAGTTTGAAAATTTCAGATTTTATCAGAAATATTTCGATAAACGAGAATCACGAAAAGAAGAATTTAAAGATCACTCGAGAGCGAAGAGAACGAGTCGTGGCTGGAGTTGCCATTTTGAATAGAAAAAAGGTTAGCCAGCTGATGTTTTCATGATTTGATAACGAAATGAAGAAAAAAAACCATTTTCTAATTACTAAGTTTTGATAAATCGGTACAAAACTGTTAGTAGATTCGAACGCAGCTGGTAGAAAAATATAAATACAATATGAATAATTGCTTGAAAAATCGAAGAAAAATTATTAGGTGAGGCAAAAATAAACATTTTTTTTTTAAATACTTGACCAAATTCACGTATTAAGTTTAAAAAATGAAAAAAAAAATAAAGCAACCGCGAATAAACGAGCAAAAGAACGACAATACGAGTCAAGCGCGAGATTCTTACGTCACAGGTATATACAATCTTTGAGAGCCCTCCCCCTCTTCCTACTACTCTCGTAATCACTCGACTGATTCACAGACTCACCGACTCCTTGTCCAGTTTTATATGAACTTTCACTGAATTTTTTCGAACGAGTCTTGCACACTCTATATATGTATTCACACACTTTTTTTGTTTTGTTTAGTGTTGTTCTTTTTTTTTATGTACGTGCATTGCATCGTATGTGGCATTTTGTGTGATTGAATCGTGGTCGAAAAAAAATGCTGCGTTTCAAATTGTCGATTAACCAATCGTTCGCACGAATACGCAATTTCGAGAAACTTTTTTTTTTTATCGAGGGCAATTTTTTATTGACGGCTCGGTTACATTTCCCTAATAATGGAATTTTACAATAATTTTTCCAACTTTCTATAATTGCTCTCCGTTTGTTACGATTTTTTTGCACTTTTAGTCTGTTTAATTTGTATTTGACAATAATTTTGACAAAAAATAATAACAATGATATCAAAACGTGACGAAGAATTTCGTACGCTGTTTTGTTCCGTGACTTCGTGACACTTATTTGTAATTTTTCGCTGAACAAAGGATAAAGAATCAACTGCTGTCGTGATGATTTTTTTCGAACAATGGTTTTTTGTTGGCATTGAAGTCAAAACGTTTTTTAACCGCATCGAAATGTGCTCATTTTATGGTCTCGGACTAAGAAAGATTTTTATTTATTTCTTAGAACCTTGGGCCAATTTGTTTTCTCTTTTAATTCACAACGATTTTCGAGGCTTCAATAACAAATGTGTGGTATTATTTTTATTATTTTTCAAATATGATAAAACATTTTAATCGTTTTTTCATGATTAAAAAAAACTATTTATTAAATTTGTTTTTCTTGTTATGTTTAACTGTTGATTCTTTTGAACACACTGGGTCAATTTGACCCGAGGCTTATTTTAGTCGGCCTTTCATCAGCATTCGTCGGCATTTCACATATTTTTCAATATGTGTTCATCATGGAAATACGGAAAGTATTAAAATCAATAGTTTCAAAAAATTATGGAAAACTTTACATTTTTGGAAAAGTGAGCATTTTATTAGAAATTTTATAGTTTTTCCAATTTATGCACTTTTGGAACGGGCTATTTTTCAAAAAAAAAAGTTAATACCAATCAAGCAAATGAAATGGCCTTGAAAATATTTCTGGGCTGAGAATAATTGGCACCAATAAATTGGTCCGGGTCAAAATGACCCAGTGTGTCATGGAGGGTTGAGCGAAGAGTTATTGACCTTCTCCCGACATTCGATGTTTTAGAATTTCTTCATCAATCGCTTAAACGTCGATGTTAATGACCAACCGGTTAATTACCATTCAAAAGCCAGATACAATGTTCTTTCCATTGTAACGTATAATTTGCCTGTGGCACTTGAAATGCAACATCTATTTTTGAATCCCACGTGTAGGACGCATAGTTTTTTTTTTTTTTTTCATTCTTTCGTTTCACAATGAGATGATATTGAGTAATACTTGAGCAATGATTATCCCACGTCTAAAAATGATCGTATGTTAAATGAAGAAGAGAATGCCATTGAATACCATTTATTAGCAAACCACACCTTCGTTTTTTCGATTAATGTACAAAAAACTTGATGAAATATTATTTTCATTTATTCTGTATTCATTTTGCTAAATGAGAAACCTAATAAAAAAAACTACAATCATTCAAAACGTGTTTCAGCCAAATTCAAAAACACAAAGCAAAAGTTCTGCAAAAATATATCTTGCACCTGAACATTTTTATCAAATGGAGATCGTGAGAAGTGAAGACGAAAAAAAAAGTTTACTGCTAATTCTTTGTCCCCAATTTTTTAAGTGGCCGCTTTGTCGAACGAGTGAATTGAGACTCTTTCAAATGTTTGTGGATACACGAACGAATAAAGACTCGCTCCTTATTATTTAACCAACGAGTCAGGCCTGTTCGAAATTTGGTCTCAAATTAATTAATATATATATATATATATATCTTACACATTAAGTCAAGCACTCTGAAGTAGGACTAGAAGTGCCTGCGAAATTTCATAACGTTACGGTATGTACCGTAATTCATTTTACATAATGACAATAAGCGTGTAATTTTTTCTTCTTCTTCGCATAAATAGTGACTCTTGATTTAACCGTTACGCGTTACAATGTCTCGCTAAATTCTCTGCGACATGAATGAAATACCATAGAAAAGAGAAAAAAAACTAAAAGCAGCAGTACAAAAAGCAGAGTGAAAAAAAAAAATGAAAAATAAAAATAATCTAATTAGAAGCAAAAATTCCTTGTCGAATTTTTCACTGTGTGTCCGTGTTTTATTTTAATTTATTTTTTCGACGGTGATTTCGTTGGCGAATTTTACGATCAATTATTTTTGTCTCGGCTCGAATGATTTTTCTGACAATTATTGAAAATTATAATTATTTTTTACGATCGTATTTTTTTTTTTTTTTTACCGTTTTCTCATGAAAGAAGCCGAGCTGTTCTACACCAGATAAATTTTTGTACCGTACGTTATTACGTGGGCAGGAACGACTGACGTTCTTCCCGTAAATTCGTGCAACGTTCGAGACATCGAGCCAAGTCGTTTTTTGTTTTTTTTTGTTTTTTTTTTTTTCTCTTCACCTCATCGTATGTGCTACTGTCAACTGATAAACGATAAGAGAACTAACGCACGTATTAAATGCACGAGAGGGGAGAAAATAAAATAGTCCGACGACAATGAGATAAACCAGCAGCTATAACTGCCATGCTGTGTGTGTTTTTTTTCCTCTCATACCTTTCGTATATGATATTCTTTCGAACACTTGTGCTCTGCTCAATTAACAAGTGTCTTTGGCATTTTACCGCCTTCTATATATATATATGTTTTTTTTTTCATGGAACATCACATTGGGTTTCCGGATATTTAGTTTGTTTTAACGACGAGACCATTTTTTGAATTTGGAGTAAAATATATTTTTCACGAGTTCTGTGTTGTAATGAAATTTAATTAACATTTTTTTTTCTTGAATTTCCGTTAATTAGAAGAATTTTTGACATTTAAGATAATGTTGTTTTTATTTACGTTTGTGATTCACATTGACCCAAATTGTATCGTCGTCCGAATGAAATGTTAATAACAATAAGTAATATTCTATGAAACATATAATTGATAAAATTAATGTGCATCCATGACACATTATATATTATTTGGGTCAATTTAGCCGAGTCACGATCGACAATAATACAAATTATATAAATATACATATAAATCAAAATGCATGACGAATTAGGTCAATAAAAATTACACGCTCGCATGAAAGAATTTCACGAATAACGTTATTACGTTCCACGCCAAGTGAATGGAATTGAAATGATAGAAAATGTTTCCTTGTCATTTGTCATTTCGTGGGAATGAATATTTCTTTGATTTGAATAAAAATAATATTTTGAATATCTATATTTATACGTTTATAAATAAATAAACGAAAGGAAAAATTATGTTTTTCATTTGAGCTCGTTTCGAAGTCACTCTCGAAGCGATAATTCGTAATTGTCCATCGACTCTCAGAGACACACAAGTTGCACTTTAACGTTGCACCAAAGCTTCGTGCAATTTGCAACAACTCTCGCCTTCCTCTTTCTGTAATTAGAGTTACTTAGCACGAATAAAAGTACAAAGTCGTGTGTACACGCGAGTTCGTCAAAATTATTTCACAAACGGAAAAATAGAAATAAAAAAAATCTAATAATAATAATAATAATAATAATAATAATAATAATAATAATAATATTAACAGAAAAAAAACACGAAAAAAGAAAACAGAGTCTTTTTCACGCCTCACCGTTTCTCGTGACTTCGACAGAGTACCAGTCGTAGGAGGAAATATTTAATTGCTCTCTTCACCTCCCCGGGTTTCATGAAGAAAATCCTTTCTTTTTTTTTCTTCAATACTCACAAACACTTTTTCAATTCCTTTTTTACTTTACGCTTTTTGTTTTTTTTTTTAATGAATTGGAAAAAAAAAACAGTATTTCTGAATAATATAAAAACATCGAAAACTAAATATCATCGGAATTGTAATCGTAGTATTTTTATTTAATGAACTTAAATATTGTTGTGGTCCTTCACTCGTTTGGAATTTTCATTCATAAATTATAGTGACATTATTTTATTTGAACTTTTATTCAATTAACGCTGCACAATTATTATTTTTTTTAAATTTACTCTCACGGTAAATTGCACAGTAATTTTTTTTACCGTTGTACTTTTTTTTTCTTCTTCTTTTTTTCACCGAAATCGAAGTGGAATTATTTTAATTAATTGTTGTGAATAAATTTTTTTTTCAAGTTTTTTGTTTTTGTTATAACAAATTCGATGAAACTCTAAATAACCGAAAGGAATGAGCGCTGCTCAGAACGTTCGTTAACTAGCCACGACAACGAGCTTTTCAGCAATGAAAAATTGTTCAGTGTTGTTGAAACTCCTTCCCTCTTTGACTCCCGGTACCTATACGTACTTCCGGTTAGTCCCTCGCGCCCACTGCCCACGATACATTCCCATTGTTCGATACGAGTTTGATAGAATGGCCCATTGTGCAATTACGTTTTACCATTAAAGAATATCGTGGAGGCTTCGAGGCTCTGACTCGATCAACGAGAAACACACGACGACCTAAACTCACGTATCGCATCCTAATTTTTCAAGAGTTATTGAACTCCTGCGTCATCGTATCACGCGTGACTGACAAACGGTCTTTACTTCCGGTCAGAACGACACATAAAACGATTCAATGTTTCAATGCATTTTTATAGAAAATTTTACCGATATAAAAGAATATACTATTTAAAAAAATTATATTCAAAAGAATCTACAAACTTTTTCAAACTTGATCAATTTTAATGAAGATTGAATTTGACTGAGTCGTGATTTTTGAATATTTTACACTTTTTTAGTGTTCCTATTCCATCTCATTAAATTTTTTCCCACTTTAGTCATTCTTTCCATCTGCTAAAGTGGAGAAAAATTCCATGGGATGGTAGAAACTTAAAAAAAAACAATAATAATAATAATAATGATAATAATAAGTATGAACAATAAAAATGTGTAAAAAGTGAAAAAATCACGACTTGAGGACTCTCTGCTCCAGAATATTTTTCCAGCGACTATTTTTTGATGCATAATTGCATCGCATTTCTACAACGTCTCAGGTGAAATGTAAAAAACCCACTGCCTATCTATTGAACTATAGAAAAATTGCCACCTGTGCAATGATTGCTGCACTCATTCGCGTACTGGCTTTGCCCAAAGTCTTAAATTTCAAGAATGAGCTTTAGAATGTTTAGAAATCAAATAAAAATTGATTTTTCGAACGATCGTATTTTAATGTTACAATTAACAGTTGGAATATTGACGTTAAACAGTCATTTGGATTTTCATAATTTATACAGTATGAAAAATGATTGGTCCAACAGAATTTTTTTTGATTATCAAACACGAATTGATTGATTGTGCATTGATTGCATTCGCAATTGTTGTTGATGAAATTCCTGTTTTCGAAAATTCGCATAAAATTGTTGATAACAAGTGAAGCCATTCAACTGTGCATGAAATTGCGATCCTTATGTGTGAAACATGGAAGTTGGTGAGCTATTGTAGTGTCATTCTACGATTTTCTCAGACTCGCTAGATCCACTTTATTCTCATATGATTCAGTGGAACATGGTAACTCGTCTCATTTCAAGCAACGGAGTAAGTTGTTCTATTCTTATTTTTGTTCTTTCATTTTTTATTCTCTTTTGCATGCGGACTAAATCGCACCTGCTTAGACAATGCAGTTGTGGTGAATATACAAATCTGCAATCTCGTAGATGGATACGAATCTCTCTTGTTTTTTCAACCAAGGCAAATTAGTCTCCTGAGAAAAAGTTTAAATAATGTTTACTCTACTTTACTTAGGATTAAACATTCTAATGATTCAGACACATCGAAATTACTTTTATTTTGTCCCAAAACCTTTAACCTCCATTTTAATTAAATGGAGGTTAAATTAAGTTGAAGATTAAATTACATTGGAATTTGGTTAAAAAAATATTTTGTTTAAGATGAAAAAAAAACTTGAAAAAAACTTTCTGATTAATTTTGCTGCCCCTAGCCCCTTTCCAACGCAACCCGATTTACCGCCACGTGTTACAAATTGCCTCTCATAGGCTCTATTCGGAAAATCGGTTCGGACTCATTTCAATAGATTTTAAGGAACACAAGTTTCAGTTTGAAAAACTTATTAAATGATATTTAATTGATACGAAACAGCATATACTAAAATTTGAAATATTGTCGATTTATTCAAAAAAAGAAATTGAATTTCCAGAATATCGTAAAATTTACGTGCAACGAGAAAGCTCCAGTGCTCGTTTCACATTTTCTACCCATTCGCAAAGCAATTCATGTCGTGTTTATATTTATTTGGTCAAGGTGTACGTTACGCAAGCACGAAATGCATTAAGCTGATGTAAAAAAGAAACAATAATAAATGAAGTCTGCAATACAGAGAATGAAATATGTTTTCACTTTGAAGATATATTGTGGAGATTATTTATTGAGCTTACAAAATGATCTTTTTCCATTAAACAATCCGATGGAAATCGGATAATTTATTTCAACAAGTATTAGCCCCAATTTTTTAAACATTGAAATGTAACAATTATTTGTTGAAAGTACATTTTATTACATTCTATATTCGTATATATATAGGCTGTTGATTGTATCCGTGCTCTCCGACGGTATCCACTTTGTCGTTTTATAGCCAATTATTTAGTTGTCGACATGGAAGTTCAGACTTATTTGCAATGGATAGAGGTAAAATGTATTTTATGTACTACATATAAGCAAAATGCAAAAACACATGGCCTTGTCGGTCATGAAAATCGCCAGTAAGTAGGAAAAACAATCTATGAAGAAGCTTCCGATTACTTAATGATAGCTTCCAAGCGACTGATAAATAAAAATACGTCATTTCGACAGTCACATGAAGGGAAATGTCCGCAGGTCGAATATTCAGTCATGAAAGTGAAACCGACCGGGAAAAATATTGTAAAGAAATGAATATTCTCGGCATATATTGTGTACTCTTGTTCTTTGGGTCGTCGCAAAATTTTGTTCTCTCTACCGAGTGGGTGGACCAACTGATGAAATATATAGTTGAAGATGAGAAATTTTATCGAGTGAACTTTATGTCGAATCTCGATGAAAACGAAGACTTTAAAAATCCAGTGATCAACGAGTTGTACTTCAAACTGATACAAAGTGTACCGATAGTACGAATTCATTTCGATAAAGATTTCTCACTCCCGGCGAATTCTGTTCCAGACGAAACGACCAATACAACAACTCCGATCGATACTTCGCATACTCTTTTCATTTACGTTATCGCATCTCGCGATAACATCTCAATACCAACGACGAAAAGTTTCATCGACGCAGTAGCTGAGATGACGTCTTATCACTACAGCCCAAAGTACTTAATCGTTTCTCTCGCTCCCAAACCGAGTGATCAACTTGAAGATCTATTGCAGTACGCTTGGACGAAAAAAATGCTCGATGTAACAATCCTTGAATTAGTTGAACTGGAAGTCCGGAGAGGATCGATCGTAATTGAACTTCGAGCCGATTCACCAATTATTCATTGGCTCAATCCGTTCAAAAAGGAATACTCGAAAAAGAAATGCCCTGACAAGTGGAATGACTTTTTTCCTAACAAACTTGATAATTTGTGGGGCTACCCGCTGAGAATAGGCATCATTGCGGTTGGCGAATTTGGACTGCTTTCAGCTATGACGACATTTTCGATTATCGATGAGTTGAGAACACAACTCAATTTTTCTTTGACGTTGGTACCAATGAATTTAACATTGAACGACCGGCGTCTTCATCTGGTGATGGAATTGAACAATATTGATTTCACCATAACGGCACTTCCTTATTCCTTTAATGGCTGGAACGATACATTACGAACGGTGCCAGTAATCAGGGATCAATTCTGTGCTCTCGTGCCGCTTTCATGGAGATGGGACATTCCTATACCAAGAGATATGTTTTTGGCTTGTGTTCTGAGTTTTAGTATCGTGCTAATAATTTGGATATTCATGCGATGGCTCGGATTTAATTCATATTCCTGGCGAATATTCACCATCGTTCGCGTACTTTTTGGCGTTTCGGTCACCCAGCAGCCTCGCGATAAAATTGGACGCATTATGTTCGCTTGTTTGCTCGCTCTATTCGCCATGTATGCGTCCGCGATTTGTGCCTCGATGACGAATATTAGTTGGCAACAAACGGTTACAAGTGAAATTGATTCTATAGAGCAACTAGATAAATCGGGACTGACACCTTACGTCCTAGAATCCGATTTATCGAGAAGTGCTAGCATTTTTGACGGGCCCTTAAAAAATTTGAAGAACCGAATCCGTACGGATAATACAATGATTGAGTGTCTATTTTATTGTATTTGGTCTAAAAATGCAACTTGTTTGACGAGCAGATCAGTGGTTGAGACTCTGATATCATCTTCAATCGACCGTAAATTTCCCGCGGCAAAGTTTATCGAACCTTGCTTCTGGGAAGAGCAGCGGAGTTTCGTAGTTGGCAGAAAATCTCCCTATCGTTCGATAATGGATGAGATAATACTGCGATCGCAGAGGGGGGGAATCGTCGATGGAAAACTCTGGATCACCAAGCAGAAAATCGAACGCGAATTTGACTCCATTGAAGATCGCACCAAGAACAACAACGACTTATTCTTACGGTTACTGGTCGTCATGATTGTTGGCTTTTCCCTATCGATCGTTGTTTTTATTGGTGAAATCATTTGTCAACGCATATCAATATATAAAAAATCCAAAATACGACCGCAGCCCCGAGTTTTTCCGACTCCAAATAGAACTGGTTAGGTATATAAAACAATCCTCCTGCAGCAATGGCCGCTTATCTACGATCTTATATAGAACTGTGCTAAAATAATGATGTTTCTCGTGTGTTCATTCATTATATTGCGACCATTAAATGTTTCATTCAGTTATCGTCGAAAATTACGACCCGTCTTTGATAAACTCTAGAATAAAAAACCCCTCCTACTTTTGTTACGATGACCTTGACGACTTTTTGCTTCTTCAACGAAACCCCCTGATAAATGAATCCATACGGTTGGGTGGAGGATTAGTGCGGGGCTTATGATTCCTTAAAAAGTTTCAATAACATCGATTACTAAGCAAAGAATGGTTCACCTAAAAAGATGTCTCGAATACACGGAAAATGATTTGAATTGCATGTAAGTTATATGAATCACGCATTAAGAAGGAGCTTTCTGTGCTTTCGAGTGGATAAATGTGTATGTTATTACATTATTCGTAGTTCTTATTAACAACCGATTTAAGTGCATACATTCAGCTGTTCTAGCTCTTTAAAGTTGAATTGATGAACGTTTTTTTAAACATATATATAGCTATTATACTTTGAACTGTTAGTTCACGAAAGTAGTTGCACAGACTTATTATCGCCAATTGGTCCTGCTTTACTCCAATAAAAATCCCAAAATATAATTGTGAAAATGTTTCTTCGACGATCATTGGGATGGCGAGATAAAGAAATAGTTTTTTGGAAACATATTTTAAACACTTTACCATACAAGCTTTTGATTTTTTCTACCCGCAAAAATACACTCTAGGAAAATTCCTTTGATATTTGTTGCATGAATAACACAAGAAAAAAAAAGCTCTCCGCAGTTTGAAACGAAAAAAAAGGTGTAGATTCTTTCTTTCTCATTTTACGTAGACGCTTGTTTCGTCATTTTTACAAATGTTGGCATTTTTCAAAAGAATTTCCTCCAATATAATTGAAATGGAAATTTATTTTTATTTTCCATGTTGTGACAATAAAATTGTAATCGCATGAACTAACTCCCTCAACAAAAAGCTCATTAAGGATGTATCCATTTTTAATAGAAATCGATGGAGAGCCTGTTTTTATGAGTATTTTCGTAGTTGCAACTTGGTCATTGTTAGTATTTTTTTCTACAGCAGTTAGGCACGAAAAAAATTACATGTTCTTTTCTCATGACCTTAGCGATTTCAACGAGCGACAAGGGCATACGTTACGACTTTTACGTTCCGCATGTAACCAACCGGACTATTTTTCGTGTTTATGGAGTACAAATAAGCTTCACGTGCCCTTTATAGTTATGCCGTTGTAGCATCAGGAACATCAAAAAATCGATACTTTCGAAATATACTTGATGCTCAAGGATCAAGATCAGTGGGAACTCTATCCTTACTTTTTTTTGTTGCCACACAGCAATCGAATGCTGATAGTTGTGGATTAATAATACAAACCAAGTTCGACTATTAATACAAAATTGCATTAATTATTTTTACATTGTGAAAGCGGCTTTTTATATTTTGTAAATATTTCGCACAGTTATTGACGCGCGCGACCGTTGCATTTTATAACGTTAAAATAAGTCATCAAAAATAAAGCCTTCAATATAGACGAAGAGAGATTTTTTATTTATTTGAAGATTCATTGAAGAAATTGTCGATCCTACTTAAAAAGTTGTCATTTTTAAATAGAGAATTCTATGTGAATCTAATAATTCATTTGGAGACAAGTTGTAAAGATCCTATTTCTTAAACCATGGAATATAAATCATACTTGTCTTTTTTTTTTTTTTTTACGTTAGTTGCACCTGTAGTTTCTTAGGAGTGTATTCTATTCACATAACGTCGATAGTACACGTATTCTTTGACCTTGTCGACTTCAACGTGTTTCTGATAACTTAGCAGCGGATATGGAAGTTCGAGGTTCGTTTGCACTCGGTGCAAGTGAAAAGTTCTCTGATAATGTGTTGTAATGGAAAAAAGTCGTAACACATGTTCTAATCGTTCATTGAAATCGCCGAGGACTTGGAAAAATAACTCTCAATTTCCTCGTGCATCAGTCTCTAGAGACGATCTCCCAATTATCTAGTTACAGCTTCCAAGGGACCGATAAAAAAAGTAGGTTACTGCAACGTCTACATAAAAGAAAACGTCCAGGTCGATTATTCAGTCATGGAACTGAAACCGACCGGGCAAAATATTGTAAAGAAATGAATATTCTCGGCATATATTGTGTACTCTTGTTCTTTGGGTCGTCGCGAAATTTTGTCCTCTCTACCGAGTGGGTGGACCAACTGATGAAATATATAGTTGAAGATGAGAAATTTTATCGAGTGAACTTTATGTCGAATCTCGATGAAAACGAAGACTTTAAAAATCCAGTGATCAACGAGTTGTACTTCAAACTGATACAAAGTGTACCGATAGTACGAATTCATTTCGATAAAGATTTCTCACTCCCGGCGAATTCTGTTCCAGACGAAACGACCAATACAACAACTCCGATCGATACTTCGCATACTCTTTTCATTTACGTTATCGCATCTCGCGATAACATCTCAATACCAACGACGAAAAGTTTCATCGACGCAGTAGCTGAGATGACGTCTTATCACTACAGCCCAAAGTACTTAATCGTTTCTCTCGCTCCCAAACCGAGTGATCAACTTGAAGATCTATTGCAGTACGCTTGGACGAAAAAAATGCTCGATGTAACAATCCTTGAATTAGTCGAACTGGAAGTCCGGAGAGGATCGATCGTAATTGAACTTCGAGCCGATTCACCAATTATTCATTGGCTCAATCCGTTCAAGAAGGAATACGCGAAAAAGAAATGCCCTGACAAGTGGAATGACTTTTTTCCTAACAAACTTGATAATTTGTGGGGCTACCCGCTGAGAATAGGCGTCCTTCCGGTTAGCGAATTTGGACTGCTTTCACTTATTCCGACAGTGTCGATTATCGATGAGTTGAAAACACAACTCAATTTCTCTGTGAATTTGGTATATATTACTTCAACATTGATCGACCGGCATCTTCATCTGGCGATGGAATTGAACGATATTGATCTCACCGTAACGGCACTTCCTTATTTCTTTAATGGCTGGAACGATACATTACGAACGGTGCCAGTAATCAGGGATCAATTCTGTGCTCTCGTGCCGCTTTCATGGAGATGGGACATTCCTATACCAAGAGATATGTTTTTGGCTTGTGTTCTGAGTTTTAGTATCGTGCTAATAATTTGGATATTCATGCGATGGCTCGGATTTAATTCATATTCCTGGCGAATATTCACCATCGTTCGCGTACTTTTTGGAGTTTCGGTCACCCAGCAGCCTCGCGATAAAATTGGACGCATTATGTTCGCTTGTTTGCTCGCCCTATTCGCCATGTATGCGTCCGCGATTTGTGCCTCGATGACGAATATTAGTTGGCAACAAACGGTTACAAGTGAAATTGATTCTATAGAGCAACTAGATAAATCGGGACTGACACCTTACGTCCTAGAATCCGATTTATCGAGAAGTGCTAGCATTTTTGACGGGCCCTTAAAAAATTTGAAGAACCGAATCCGTACGGGTAATTTAATCGTTGAGTGTCTATCGCATTGTATTTGGTTTAAAAATGCAACTTGTTTGACGAACAAATCAGTGGTTGAGACTCTGATATCATCTTCAATCGACCGTAAATTTCCCGCGGCAAAGTTTATCGAACCTTGCTTCTGGGAAGAGCAGCGGAGTTTCGTAGTTGGCAGAAGATCTCCCTATCGTTCGATAATGGATGAGATAATACTGCGATCGCAGAGGGCCGGAATCGTCGACGGAAAACTCCGGGTCACCAAGCAGAAAATCGAACACGAATTTGACTCCATTGAAGATCGCACCAAGAACAACAACGACTTATTCTTACGGTTACTGGTCGTCATGATTGTTGGCTTTTCCCTATCGATCGTTGTTTTTATTGGTGAAATCATTTGTCATCGCATATCAATATATAAAAAATCCAAAATACGACCGCAGCCCCGAGTTTTTCCGACTCCAAATAGAACTGGTTAGGTATATAAAACAATCCTCCTGCAGCAATGGCCGCTTATCTACGATCTTATATAGGACTGTGCTAAAAATAATGATTTTTCTCGTGTGTTTATCCTTCATATTTAGATATAATTGCGATTATGAAATGTAGTGTTCCCCCACCAACCTCGAGAATTTCAAGATTGGCGAATAAACCTAACGACGGTTGATGAATCCACTGTTAAGGAGAAATTACTGTGTGGCTCAATTCAAAAAAATATTGCTAGTAGAAATTGCTGAATGAAGGAACATTTCAATGAAAAAGACGTTTCAAATACATTATAAATATCGTTGTATTAATGGAAGTTGTATGAATTACGTATTAAGTCGAATTTCTCTGCGGATTGGAGCATGGTTGCACCTTGTCAAATGAAAAAGTAATTCATCGATGATTACGTTTTCAATTCATCATGGCAATCATTTTCATCAAATCATTAAATGTTATGATTTAAAGACGTTTTTTTTCCATTATATTATTGAATCGAATGATTCAATGGAAATTATTCCCAATAAAACACTACATTTGATGATTTAAAAGAATGACTATTATTCCATTCAATCATCAAATGTATATATAAATGAAAATATTTTTTCATCATCACAAACATTACGAATTTCATTGAAAAAAGGTTGCAGTGAAACTATCGAATTTGAACTTAAATCAAATATAAATGTTGATTTTTGAGAAGCTTCGAGCGATACAATATAAATTTACTATAGACAGGTGTGACACATAATGGAAAAAAAAAAGAAAAAGAAGTCGACTTTTCGTTTTTTGTCTTAAAGCCACTAATATTTAAGACTGTGTTGCAGTTGCTACATTTGAGATGACGAGTTTGCACTATTTCTGATAAATATTGCAGTTGTTTTGGTAAATTATCACTCCGTCAGTCAAAATTGCTACATAGATGAATAATTTCCTGACTTGAATTTCCTGAAATGTTTGTACTGCAATTCCGGAGGGTGTGGACTCCAATTTTATAAATGTATGTCAAAAATACCTTCACGTGATGCATAAACAGACAGTTCATAGTTTCGGTGGTTCTCTATGAATAGTTATTGTCATGACCCGGGCCTGCGTATCATGTTATTACGTACCTCTTGGCCATGGACTGTCTCGCTTAGTGCATCACAGCTAAGGAGGTGCCTGCTTGAGCGCCTCTGGTGGCTGTGCTTAATACTTAATTAGGGTCAGTTGGTATCTCGCCAGCGTGAATGTAAGAAAAATCGTTGCAATTTTTTTAATTGAAAAGTCTCTGTCAGCAGATTTTTATTATTTTTATCCTACTTCCGCTGACAGGGTCGTTTTGCTATCGTTCCAAGCGTGTAATCAAATTTCAATTTTGAAAATTCGAGGTTAGGTTAGATGACTGATCCGTCAATCTTGAGCCTGCTCGCATCGCCACCAGATGAGTTTAGCCAGGACCGGCTGTATCGGCAAGGTTTTCTGCAGTTTCCCTTCGCCCTCGGTAAATGCGATACAGTCAAAAACTAAGTCGGCTGCAGCCGCACATAGGGGGAGTAAATGGAAAGGGAAACGAATTGTTTCAATTGTTGAAAAGCATGATGAGGAGTTCATAAAGGAAAAAATCCTGGTCTGATGAAGTTTTAATTGCAGTTGGTTACGAACCCAAATAATTATCTTAAATCGATGTTTTAAATACGCTGTAAGCCTTGTATATCTTCGCTTTACGTAAAAATATATATAAAGAAAATTCTTTTGATATTTGTCGTACAAAGTGACTCACTGAAAAAAAACTCACTGTTATTTGAATAAACAAATCGTGCACATTCCTTGGCTCTTAATTGTTTAATCTTCCCTTCCCTTTCATGAATAGACGCTCATTTATTCATTATAAACGCTTGTTAATTTATTGTTTTATTATAGACAATGTTTCATTATATTTATTGCCTCTCTTCTTCGTGGATCTTGAACCCGTCCCAAACAACAAAGAAATCTACAAAGTCGATCTTTTGACAAATGCAAAAATAGTGGTCGAACCTCCGAAAAAAACTCCACAATAGTGCAATGCATTCGGTGACAGCGATACGGACACACAAAAACTTATTTCCGCCGACAATTCAGGTGCGTAAAATGCGGCCACGATCATAGCACATCATCGTGTACAAAATACCATGATATTTTAGAGAAAAGGAATTCTACTACCCAAAAACCACATTGGCACAGGTCAGTTCGACGAGATGAAAACATTAGTAGGGAAGAGCATATCCTATACAGACCCACACTAACGTTAATCTTGAAATACGTGTACACAATAATCAAACATATGCGCAAATGGCTGGTGCAGGCACAAGTACACGCTCAAACACTTAGCAGCGTAATTACAAACGTAGAAAAACGACCTTAACTTCACAAAAAACACACAAATTGGGCGATTTTTCAAAATAGAATTGACAAGAATATTAATCTAAAAGTCTCTTCGAAAAACGCGATTGAAATAACTAATACAGAACCGCGCATCCTGGGAGACCCCGCCCCAAAGCATGGCTAGCCAAACTAAGGAAAGACACCCTTGACGTAATAGCCGACTAGTCACTCTGGAAGGCAACCGTAAGAGGATCAACCACGCGTCAAAACCCAATCCTCCGGTCAGGAAAAATAATGGTGAATGGGCCCAAAGCAGTGACATCGAAAAATCAGAGGTATTTGCGGGGCATTTCGCTACACAAGCGATTGTTTTATTCATCGCACTACCTTCTACATCGAAACTATTTAATGTTAAAATATTTAACAGAAAATAGTTTTCAATATGAGTGATTTAAAAAAAAAAATTATATCTATTATAGACGCTCATTATTTTATAATAACCAAATTAAGAGCGTGTTAATTCGTTTTCTTTGACAGAATGTTCGACAAAGACGTTTCCACTTATCGTGCACAAATCGATAGAGCCTGTTTTTTAAAATTTTATTTATTTTGTTTTTATTATCATTATCAGTCTCTTGGTAGCTGCAATTTGTTAATTGGGAGTTTTTTTTCCTCGAGTCGTGCACACGAGAAAATTGCATTTTGTTTTATTTGCCGTCCTTGGCGATTTGAACGAGCTGTAAGGACATATGTTACGGTTTTTTTTCTCATATGAACAAAAGTACTTTTGCGGTTATAGAGTACAAATAAGTGTGACCCTTCGTATTTGCTGTTGAATTATCGGGAACATGGAAAAATCGATACCATCAAAGTGCAATCATGAGTCAGGTAACTAGATCGCTGGAATTCTAATGCCATTCTCTTTTTTCGATTTGAAGCAATATAAATATTTTCGTAAACATTATTGTTGTTTTTTGTAAATATTCCGTTTAGTTATTGACGCGTAGGTCGGTGCATGGCTGAGCGGTCACCCAACCAAGTGTTAACCTCACTTTCGCTAGAGCCTCATATCAAACGCTCGCTCCCGTCATTGTTCGTTAGAACAATCTTGTTGAAAATGATTATTTAGAAATACCAAAAACATCAAAAATACCACGGGCAAGTCTCCCCTTTTTAAAATGTTTTAAACGTGTTTTATTGGGAGCTATAAAATATTGCACTGTCGAATAACCGGCTACAGAGTGGAAAGTTGAAATTCAAGAGTTTCTATTCAGATGCTATGGGTCCTAGTATTCGATTATAAGTATTTCCTACTCTCATTGCTCGATGTGAAATCGATGTGAATTAACATTCAAGCATCTAACTATGTTTTGATCGCGTGCACGCGAATATCGAATCGCTTTTCAGAAAAAAGAAAAACTATTCAATTTCAATCTCGTGGAGTTTTTATTTAAATTTGTATAAAACACTGAACAAATCTTCTTCATTTCAGTTCGCGTGCTAATGTTCTAATTTATTGAAAGTCGATATTAATTACGTTATCACAACCGATTACGAGGACAATGTTTTCCTTTTTTTTTTTTCAAATAATATTTCTTTTGAAGGTTATTTTTCTATGAACAATTTATTATATGAACATCAGGAACAATAAATTATCTGTATTTAACTATTCAGAGAAAGTTGACGTCTGAAATCTTCGAGCAAATTGTGCACTATTTTTATTTTTATTTGTTCGGAAATTCATCAACGGAAGGAATGTTGGTGCGAAGATATTTTTTTAGAAAATTTTTCATTTTATGGTAATTAGGAGAAAGTCATGATTTTTTCGACATCTGTTTCTGGAGACACTCCGTCATTCCTTTTGGTGCTTAAGAATATTGACCTACTAAGGTCACTTTATGGCCTTCAGAAAATTCTTGACATCGTTCATTCACAATCGTGATAAGTCCCGAAGGGAACAAAACGTATTGACTAAAATGGAACAATTTTTTTTTTTTTTCTTTTAATTTTCATTTATATTAAAAATAATTATTTATCGTACTCACCCTTTGCGCAAACTTTCAATTAGTAAATAAAATATTCCAGATGCAACGCCCGCGACGATAAACCCCACAGTTGGTGGAACAATCATTTTCATTTGATTTTCATTCATTAGCAATAAACTTTTTTTTACAAACTGTTCGAACACAATGTTTTATAAATATTTTTCACACTATGAGAGAACGAAGAAAAATTTATTCACGCAATGCACTTTTAATGTTGCGGGACCACTACTTTTTTTGTTTTGTCACACAGCTGTAATTAGTTAATTAAAAAATAATTAAAAAACGATTGTGAGAAAATGTTCTTAACTCTACGAGCGACTAAAAATTAGTTCAAGCTGTAGAAAAAAAATGAAAACAACATTATTTTCGGTTAAAAAATGAAAATCTATTGAAGCGCTTTTAAGCCTGATGACTAATTATCGAGATAATTTTTTTAAAGCTTAATTCTTTCGAAATGATGGGAACGTCTCTAAAATTTAACTCGTATATTTCGCATTTCCGGTTCTAAAAATGGAAGGCATGCGAACTGGAACATAAAACGAAAGATACTGCACGAAATATGTTGGGCACCGGTGTACTGTGTCTTATCCGACACCTCACGAGGTTGTTTCCCGCGACTCTCAAGCATTCCAAGATCCCAGATGAGAACCACCGATACTCTTGGTAGCAAAACTAAGTTATCTTTAATATACTATCGTCACTGGGTGCAACAAAACTGCTCACGGTTGAAAAGTCACAACGATTAATGGAATTTCGTCGAATCGTAATAAAAAGATTTTTTTTTTTTTTTCAAACAATAAAACAAATAAATCCTGTTCATTAATACTCAATCTTTCGAAAACACAATGAGTTGAGAGATGATCTAATTCGATAAGTAATCGAAATTTCCAGCAATTTACCAAATTAGATTTATCGTTCGAGATTGTTTGAATAATTTTATTCAAAATTTATTCAGCATTTTGGATAAATTTCAATCAATCAATTTTATCAAATGAAGAATAAATTGCTTTTTTTTAAACTTTACGGAAGGTTTATTTTTATTCAAACGAAAAAAATGGTTAATTCATAAATTTCGAAAGATCATAGCACAATTTTAACTTTGGATTGAATTTGTTTTTATTTATTTAAAGTTGAGTTTGATATGAAAAAAAATTGATAATCTGCGAACCTTTTTCACTGAAACGTTGATTTAACGCGACTGCGGTTGGTCGAATAATTCGTATGCGAAGAAATATCGCTGAGTGTCTCGTAATTTTATCAAAGTTCGAAGAACGAATTGATCGTAGATTGTTTTTTTTTTTCAATCTCTCGAACTTCCTTCTCTTATTGTTAACCGAAGCCTCGATAAATCCGTAGGAAAAGAGCTCGTACAAGATTGTGAAATTATAGAACGAAACGTCCTTATCGTTTCTTCACAACGAAGAATCGCTCGAGCACACAACTGCAATGAATTGTACACATGACTAAGGTCTTATTTTTATCGATTCGTTGATTAAACTCAAAAGTTGTCAATAAAAAGAATATTTATTGGGTCGATGCACACAGACATTGTTTTTCGATGTTTTATTTCAACTCATCGATTCAACAAAAAATATTATCATTGAAAAATTATAGAAATTATTATTATTTATCAAAATAATTCATTAATATCAGGTTCATTTTTTAAATTCGTTTGATTATTAAGTTTTAGGTACTGCGAGATCCGTACCTTAAGCACGATAAGATTCAACTGAGCCAAAGTTGGCGCCGGTTACACCGAACTACCAACACACACACACACACACACACACTTTCATCTCCTTTACACAAGAATATACAAGACAATTCTCTCATACAGCCACAGAAATTCTTACTACACACGTACGTATTAACCACAAGACAAATATCTCCGATGGCCACGCTCCCCGCGTGGCTCTTTGAGGCCACGTGCAATATTATTCGTAATACCTTCCATCTCGACGTTTTGCGTATGCAAGAAAAAAAAATGACAGGTCAACCATGACCATCTCCTCGAGACTATAATTCACTTATAAGTTGTCTTGGGAGAATGATTTTTGCAAGATTTATCCATAACAATTCCTTGAAGTTGCTGTTATCCTTTTTTTCTTCCTAAACAACATATTATCGAATGTTACAATCGTGGAAACAAGTATGAAATATTATTTTTGTGCCAGAATAATTTTTTCAAGATATATTTATTATTCATTTATTTATTTAAGGATAATAGCAATTCCTTGGAATTGTTTTTTTGTAAACTAAATATTCCTGAAAGTTACAGTACGAAAAAAAAAATGGCAAACATTATTATTTTGCTGATGTTTTTGTATTATACATCGAGACGAAATAAATATAATGGAAACAATTTTTTTTCTTCTAACGACTTCGTTTAATGTTGATTCAAATTTTTGTGTAAAAAATTTAATTCGTGGGAATTTGAGTTGGAGAATTGTTGCATCTCATTTAATGCATTCATTAAAATTAAGAGTCGACAGAGCATTTAAGCGATTTTTAACTTCCTTTTGCTATAAATGAGCATTCGTTTAATTGTCAGACTACTAAAGAGATACTACATAATACTACGAAGTGGATACATACTAAATAGACCCAGTAATAAAATGTAATCTTCGATCAAATCTTTACGAGTAAAAGGACAAAAAATATCCCAAGGCTCATGATTACTAAAAATATGTAACTCATTCAGAAAGTAATAAAGATTACGATCCGATAACACGACACAAAAGGCATACGTAGAAAGTGTTCTTAACTTTTTTCAAAAGTATTTAACTGTTACTCTGAAATTTCCAATGATTAATGGTAAATCATTCAAAATTAACACGAAATTTGGCTACTCTTCAAAGAGACTGCACATTCAAAATATCAAGACTCGATCGAAATATTAAAAGAAAGATGCCAGGCCCGGGCTTTTAAAAATCTGAATATCGGTGACGATTTTTTTTCGATTGTTCTCATGAAAAAATACAATAAAGCAAAAAAAAATAACTAAAAATTGAGTGTTTTTTTTTCCAATATAATGTGATCTTCAAAAATTGTTATCAATTGAAAAATGAAAATGTATACAGAAAAAGGAATTCAACAATTCCCGAATAAATTTCTCGTATGCCCTGTCAATATAGCCGAAGGATTTCTACTATTTTGAATGATGGCTCGAGGCAGTGAAGCGTGTGATCTATTTTGGTGGGTCATTTTCGTACAAGGCGTTAAATCATATACGTGTGATGATCACACGATTCGATCCGTGTTTCGATAGAAGCTTTGTACAGTTATACGATTGAACTGACCAGGTTGGTATGTGAATGAAAAAAAAAAAAAAAACGAAAAACAAAATCTTACGGGTCGTTGATTATAAAGTTAAACCGCCGGGAGTGGCAACATGTATACCTTCCGGGTTTGTTGTTTCAATAGCTTCTGAAAACCTTTCTCTCGTTAGATCTCCGGTGGTGATCGTGCCGAAGCGACGCGGTTGGAGAAGAAGGGGCAAAGGGGCTTTCGGTTAAAAATTTTCAATCAGAAAAGCAGTGGGAGATCGCGATACAAACGTAAATACAATCTGTGTACATCACACAACCTACATTTTTACGTTATGAAGCAACGATATGGGTTGTTCCACATAGCATTTGAAAAATCGTACAACCATGAAAAACTATACGTTTCACCAAACATGAAATATAGCTCCAATTAATATCTCCTGATATCGTGCTTGAGATATTTATTTTACGTTTAGATAACGTTGCTCTAGGTCAGATTTAATAAATAGACATTCCTCAAGTTCTTGATGAAGGAAAAACATTTAAAAGGAAAAACATGATCAATAAACTTGGATAAGGTCACTGATGAAGCGCTGGGAACGCTTCGTTTCTCTAAACATTGATTTTTAATCATTTTGTTTTCAACATTTTTTAATCCAATTAAGAAATAAATAGACTTTGGAACCGTTCGATAGCTTTTATGGCTTTAGATATTTATCTGGTGCCCTCTATTTGGCTCTCGAGATCTTTTGGTTCAAGTGAAAACTGTGCAGCTCACTGCGGATAATATAATTCACTGCTGTACCAACGGATATTGGTTCCTTCATCAGAATCTTACCAGCAGTCGATCTGTCATGATTTCGTAAGACCAGCTGTACATGCTGAGTTTAGTTGACGAATTTTTCACTGCAGTATAAATTGATTATTTTCATTGATGAATTTGATTGTTCGTAGTGAACAATTATAATTCTTACTAATATTTTCAATTAAAAAAAAAAAATGAGAATAAACAAGTGCTCTGAAATTTTCGTTACTTTGTATTAAATGATAATTAATTGTTTCTTCATTGTTTATCCTTCTTGTTAAGAGACAACATACATTAAAACCCGGAAGTAAGAGGTCATTATTTATATACATAAATTCAACATAACTGGAAACTTGAACGAGCATGCAATTAACTTACAAATGTAACTTTTTTTTTCAGACTTTTTTACACGTTGAACATCGTGTTCATTGTCGTAACAATGTTTTATCCAGTGACTAATCTGTCATTAAAAATGAAGATTGATTCAGTTTACGATACGTTTTGTTGACTTAGACGAAGAGAAAATATTATTCGTCATAACAATTATTATTTTATTAGCCCATCAATGACGAGAATTATGGCACCACTTGTTACGGGGTGGGGGCGATAATTGTTGGCATTGTTAACCTGTTTATTATCAGTTTTGTTTGATATTGCGAGCTTTGACCTGCCATTTATGTTGGAATAACAAGCTCATAAAATAAAATTCTAATAATCACTTCGTAATATTTGAATACAATGAGATTCAATACTCTTTGGTGATATTAACCTTCTACAATTTCTAAAGAAAATTTTTCGACTTTGTTGAAATTTTATGTCGCACGCGTGTTCATTTTTAGTTCAAAATTTTGAAATAAAAATAATAAATAAATAAATAAACAAATAATAGATTTATCTCGAAAATTCGCACAACTTTGTAAAATTATGCGTAGAAAAGAAAAACTAAAAGCAGAATTCTAAACAACAATACAATTTTAAACTTATGCATTTTTCATTCAAAATTTTACGTGCTGCTTCATTAATTTTGATCCAATTAGACATGGTTTACGTCACCATTTCTTTTTCCCTTGCATTGATGCATAATCACGTGTCACATCGAAGTTAATTAACACCTATTTTTTGCACGTAATTAATTCATTGAAATGTTAACGAGGAGTTTCAACGGCCGAGAGGATTTCACACGTGTTTGGTCAAGAAAAATGAGCGAGTTGCCTTTGAATATGGTTAAATAGGGCGTCATAATTTTACACTCTTAAATGAATAAAAAAAAGTGTATGTTCTTATTCTCTGCGACCTTCGTGCACCCTCGACCTTTAACCACCCACGTACTCAAACTCTTCACTTAAATTAAATTAAATTGAAGCTTCGGCTCTATCAAAAAGTTTCGATGCTTTATTCAATTATCGAAAAATGTTGGGTCAATTTGGGATTCAGAGCTTCGTATTTAATTCAGTTAATGCCTCGTCTATGACAGCACGTAATATTTGATAATTTAATTTCGTAATTATTATTTGGCAACAAAAAATTGTTCATAATCAAGTATTTTTACATAAAATAATTTAATTGAAAATTCAACTATAAAATTCCTTTGTGTAGGGTTATTTTTTGGCCTCACAAATATCATTTGAAAAATTATAAGAAATCATAGTCCGTCGATAATTATAATCATCTAAAGATAATGTTAATTCATTTCATGCTTGAGACTTGCCAGCCTTCAGTGATGAGCATTGTGGCGTTGAGGTGGTGTAACACCATAATGCAAATTTGATACTTAAACACGTGTGTGATCCTCAACTTATAGCTGAAAAAGAAGAAAAAAAAATGAAAAAACGACACTTATAAAGAACAGTCTACGTCTTACTAGTTCCTCATTTTTCCTTTGATCGACAGAGAGAAAAGTTCGGTATTCACATTATTTTGGATTGTTTTGTAATTTGCATAATATTTCAATCAAACATCTTTCTTTTCGATAAATCATCATTTTTATCTTATTAATAAATTGAGTGACATTAAGTTTGTTCGAAGTGTAAAATAATGGAGTTTTCGGGAGATTTTCAGCGAATTCCAGTTGAAGACGAGGACGATAGAACGAGCCTGTTAAGTTCAATTTTTTATTTCTCTAATAACTGTCGAATCATCTTTATATTATTTATTTATTTTATAAAGAATTTATTATTAGTTTATTATAAGCCATTAAATAGGATTAATGAAGATCGATTATTTAATTGAAGAAATAAAAATTGAGGCTTTTCTTCATATGGATAATTGATTGATTAACAATATTTTGAGGCGGGGTCATTACTTGATGGACAGAAAAGATATTAATCAGCCTGAGTGATCTATTATAGACTGACGAAATAAGAAAATGATGTGTTTTTTATTTTATTTTTATTTTTGAAAAGTCGCATTCTTTATTAACTGATAACTGATGATTACCTGGAAGAATGTCGACCAGAAAATTAAATTGGGTTACAAATCTCTTGTTATGACAATTCGTACTTTTTCATCACCAATAACGTCACATTGAAACAAAAAATATTCCAGGTAAGCTTTTGTAATCTTAATCCTGTTTTTTGTAATAAATGATAAATATCGACGATTAGAGAAATAAATATGTATAGACATAAATGTAGAATGTGTACGTCGTCAGAATCGATAATATCGTGATGACGAAACATCGATGACAAACCTTCGCTTGATCGTCTAAACTCGAGTCTTAAGTTTTCTCATCGTTCACGACTTCCACTCACTACCACGAAATATCTTATCTCTCAATTCAGGTTCGACGATCTGTTCATTGTCAACATACACCCAGTTGTCAGAAGAGATGTTAAAAAAAAAAATTCGCTCTGCAATGTCGTCTCGTGTTATATTCGGAATTTTTTTTTTATGACTTTGAATACAATGTTTTTCATCACCAATAAAAGTAGCTACAAAAACATGTGTGAAACATGTTTATGGATATTGAAAAAAAAAAAAAAAAAAATGATTTACGCTTGAGTCGAAATCAACGTCGTAGTTGGTACATGAATTGAATTTTCCCTCATGAATAATAATACCATAACAACTCTGACTTGGACATATTTTATGTGTCAACAAATAAAAAATTGAATAAAATTAATTTCAAAAAATTATTCAATACAAAATAGAAATAAAAAAAACTCTCATTTAGGAAAAAAAATCTTAGAGATTCAAATTTGGTTCGAAAAATAATCATTTTTGATTCTACAGTCTCTCAAAGTTGCAAAAAATCATTGCACACGAGAAACACACGTGCTACTCACGACTTGACAAAATTAATTAAAATTGATTCAATTTTTTAATTTTTTTTGTCCACAATGCAATTCTGGCATTCGATACCTGGATGGAAATGACAATTGGATGAACTTTTTTTATTTTCATAGTCAAATCTTCAATTCAAGATCACACAGTTAATTTTATATTTTCGTTTTAATCGATATTCGACCTTGTAAAATTCGATGAGAGGAAAGACCGTGAAAATTTAGGGACATGGCCTCGTCTTGGAACTGGAAGTAGTCGGTCGTTTTGAATATATATGTGCGTCCGATGGCACATACTAATGACGAGTGCAGCCTCCCACGCGCAAATCCTCACCTTCACCAACGATTTTACCAGAATCAGTGCGCGTGTCTGTTAGCAGAACAGACCCATTTGCGCAGGAGCATCAGTTCTTTCTTTCTCTCTGTTTCCATTTTTATCTTTCCGATCGCAGTCAGCCATGTTCAAAAAATGGACTGACAATTTTTTTTTTCCAAAAGTTTTATTTCATTTCCAAACGTTCTATATCGTAGAATTGTTGGAGTTTTTCAAAAATTCGACATGGATGCATGTGTTTTCAGTCTCTCGTAGATTTTTTGATAACGTTTTACTCACAGTTTTATAAGGGCAGAAAAAAATTTCAAATTTTTAACATTTCTAAGCTCAGCCTCGTGATGACGTAGCTCTGTATATATCTCTAGGCAAAATTGATAGTGGCTTATGTACTTATAAATATATATGTATGTACAGATACGTCGCTATCAATTTCTGTTGCATGTATCGTTCGAGATATATATATATCTATATAAATTGAGCTTGGTCTAATATGCTGCGGTCTTCATCGTGACTCTTTGTATATATACATTGGTTGGCAGCTGGACGAGTCAGAATATAACGAGAGAGTCGAATCTCAGTTTTAGTTGTCGTCGAACGCTCCGAGCGTGCGGAAGTGTTCGAAATTTCTCTCGTGTTTAATTGACAATAATCATCACGATTGTAAATAAAAAATTACTCTCATTGATACAAAGCAATGCGAAACCAAAATAGTAATTCAATTGATTGAATTTAGAAAATTAATAAAAATAAAAACATTAAAAAATTCAAGGAGAAAAAAAAACTGAGGGCCTGATTGGGAGGAAACAAAACATACAGGAAATGATAGAAAAATTAAAATTATTGCTGTAGTCATTTCTTTTGAAATTCATTCTCAAAAAAAATTCTAAAGATATAAAAAAAAAACAATGGCTTTTATGAATCGTGCTTTTGTTATTTAAAAAAACTTTTTTTTCTGTGCAGTTTTCATTGTTGTATGATAATAAAAGATATGTAAAAAGAAATTCAGTTTTTATTGCCTTTGATTCATTCTTTTTTATTTTTATTTGTATCATTTATTTATTTATTTATGTATTTTATGGGAGGTTTAGTCATAAGAAATTTCTCGAATGACAGCTTCCGGCAGACTCAAGAGTAACCCTCCGGACCCATAACCTCGAAAACCTACTGATCGATAAGTCGAAACGTGCGTTCTACGAGGAACAACAATATCCCTTATTCTCTCTTCTTTTTCTTTTTCATTTCCACCCTTTTCTCCCACGCGCCTTCCACTAGTCGCGGGTGGTACGAAACTGTTTCTACGTTTTTACAACCACGTGTATTTTCTACTTTCCCAGTACGCATGACTAAACATATGAAAAACTAGGTGTTGCACATCCTTCTGACCTTCGTACGAATTCCTTTTCTACTTAGGAATCGATGTGTTGAGAGACGAAATGGAGAGGAGGGTAGAAAAGTTTTTTTTAATCTCAATTTTAAATCAATTCAAGGTCAATAATGCTGAAGGATTTATTTATCTAGAGAGTCAATTTTATTGTTGAGTCTAATTAAAAATCATGCGTTGGGGAAAATCGAATTCAATCACGAAGAATAACCGCAGAGATCAAACCGTTCGAGTCATAAGTAGAAAGAGCATAACGTTGTCAGACAGATATTCAACTTTATTTTTTCGATCCCAATGTTCATGTAGAAATTGAATTTAACTTTTGACATAAAGAAACAGAATACGGATCGTTTTTTCGGTCGAAAAAAATCACAATTCGATTAATTTTATTAAACATCCGATCGTATAATAAATAGAAGAAAAGGAAGAAGCATTTTTCAGGATTTAAGTAGAAAATCTCACGACTGGTCAGACGGTATTTTTTTCTCCTTGGAATAATTAAATAAAGATCGTATTGATCGATGTCTGGAGAATGATTTTCAACGAATAACAAATCCATGTGAAAATACAGGTGGATTAATGAAATTGGAGATGAAAGTGGGAGAGACAGAATAAAAATAAAATAGAAACTACACATTAATAGGTTCGTGCTATTTGGATTAGAAGTCGTTGGCCTGTTGGCTAAATATAAATGTGAGATCTGTGGATACGTGTTGAGAATTGGTGGGTCGTGTTGCGCTCGGCCACGTGGGATTGACGAAAATTTCTGTGCGAGACTTCAAAACATCGATGTTCTAATCGAGGAATTTAAAGAGTGAAAGTTTATGATTATTGTGTCAAAAACCGACAGAAAACTGTGATAAACATTCATCAAAATCACATTTCACTAAATCGGTGTTAAAATTCTTTCGAGTCTCTTAATGAACAACACCAACGATAATTCCTGCGTGAGTTTAACAACAAAAGTGAAATAATACGCTCCCGAACGAAAAATTAATTGAAGAAGAAACCAAAAACCTTTTGGACGTTAAAAAATCAATTAAAACGACTTGGATTTACATCGATGCTGGTAAGTTGACATTTATTTCTTCATGGATGATTCTCTATTTGCTAGACGATTTAATTACGCGAATAAAAATTAATTGTGTTTAATTAACAAAATTTTAATCCATTGATCTGGCCCCACGTGATGGGCTAATCCGTTCATGCTGATCACTATTTTTTATTATCTTGCGAAAACTTTCGTACATTTATATAATGCGAGTATAAAGTTTTATCTGTATCAGTCAATCAGTGTCACAAAAATGAGAACAATCACGTGAAGTTAATTGAACTGAACGTGCTAATTTTATAGTAAGTTTTAATTATTTCGAGAATTAAATTATTATTACATTTTTTTTTTTTTTTTACCATTATTCGAAATTGTTGTTCATTATTTTTGTTCCTTTTGATGCAAAAATAAATGTGTGCTTTAGAAACTAAAAATTAATTACATCAAAGGTCAAACGGAATATTGCTTCTTCTTTGAGAAACGGTTTATTATTTTTATACATGACAAAGGATTTGACAATTGGGTCGTTGGATCGTTACTTTTGGTCCTTAAAGCAAGAAACAAATATGTCGAGAATGATAGTTGGAGAGAATCTTCACAAGGACCAATTAACACGGTCCAGTAATGCTTGAGAGTTCTTACATATATATTCATCGTGATGTTGCGGTGGGCACTTTCTACGACTCCTAGTTTTCATTGTTTGCAACCCTACGTGCAAGTGGCTCTCGGTTGTTTCTTGGGGTTATTTGCGATATAAAACAATAGAAAATGTATCCAAGCGATTGCATTGTTAAGGGGAAAAATATTATGTGAAAAAGCACGGAATAAAAAAGAGTAACGTTATGAAAAATTAATTAATTAGAATTAAAAAAACAAAAAAACAAAAATCCTATAAACTTTTTCGTATTTATAAACATTTTCAAATGAATAATTTTGAAAATTAATCTTATTTGAATTGACAGCACTGAAAATAGGCCATTGTTGATAATGCTGCTTGTTATTTTTATTTTAGGACACATACGAGAAAAAATCGGTCACAAAAGATTTCGATATATCGAATCTAGATCTTCTAAAGTGGTCGAATAATCATAGCAAATTCAAGTGCCAGGAGATTGAGGAAAAAAAAACTCGAGATTCCGCTGAGCCAGAAGGAATCTTCCACTGCGTTACACATCGTGTTCTATACTTTATATTTTGATATCAAACTGTATGTGAATGCAGGATAACAGTGAAATGACGAAAAATTCGTCGGAATACGTTAAGGCGATCGAGTGTGGAATTAGCCCGACTCAGGTAAACAAAAAAAAAACAAAAAATATGCAAATTTCACCGAATCATCGAGGTTTGAAAAAACGATGAATATTGATGAAAAACCCGTAATAAATTTTTGTTGTGTTGACGAAATATGTAACCTGTTTAAACAATAAATTATTTTCAGCAAAGAAAGCAAATCGTCTAATCGTATCAATTTATTGTTTCAAATACATTTGATTATATCGTAACGATTTCATAGGTTGGTTTTTATCACGTTGAAGGATTTGATTCCGATGAAAATGTGTTAGTGCGGCCTTCTCTAATTGGAACATTCGCTATTTTATACTTTGTTCTCTTCGGCGGATCACTCAAGATTATAAAACTATTTATTTTGTCGATTATTTTGTTGTATTTACGTGTCGGTGTATTGGCTCAAGATTTCGTTTCGCCAAACAACGAATTCACATTCGTCAAGTAATCAAATACACGACGAGCTTACGTGAGACAAGATTTTTAGTTCTTCGTTGTTATAAAATCTGCACACAAAATGCAGGTGTTGAAAAAAAAAAAAAAATTGTTCTGATTATTATTTTTAATGGTTTAAGAAACAGTGAACATAATTTTATTTTATTTCATATTTTTCAATTACATATAATGAACAAGTTTTCCGAATATTTTATCTCGTTCAGTTTTCTTAATCAGAAATTTGATTCTTTTTTTCTTTTTTCCTTCATATCCACAGGTTGTCGAAACAAAATTGTACAAAAGACGATGGCTCGTTCTTGCTATATTTGTTGTGTACAGTGCAAGCAATTCAATGCAATGGATTCAATACAGTATTATCAACAACATTATCATGGATTATTACCACGTTGGAGATTTTGCAGTCAACATGACCAGCTTGATTTACATGATAATGTACATACCTTTCGTATTTCCGGCGAGCTATTTTCTCGATAAATTTGTAAGTATATATTATATTAAATCGTTCCCCCTCCGTTTTATATTGTCTTTTTTGAATAAAATTGCTAAGTAAAAGTGAGTAAAGCAAACCTTTTCAACCAGCGTTTTAGAAAAAACACTTCATTGTCACAAACCCGGAATAATTCTTTGGGGTCAATTATTTTAGCCCAGAAATATTTTCGAGGGCTGTTATCGCTTTCCGACGAGAATAAGCGATTATTTCACTTCGAGAATAAGCCAGCAGTTTTCTTCTTCAATAAAATACTTCTTTTTTTATCTCAGGAGAGAATCATTATTATTTTTTTGGAAGTTTGCATCCCCCATGATCGCATAAAAATGGTATAATTTTTTTAAGCGGAATATTAACTTTCCCAAAACTCAAAGTTTTGAAT
Organism: Campoletis sonorensis; assembly: GCA_013761285.1. Classification (NCBI taxonomy): domain Eukaryota; kingdom Metazoa; phylum Arthropoda; class Insecta; order Hymenoptera; family Ichneumonidae; genus Campoletis; species Campoletis sonorensis. Next base: position 150,973 of record JACEOJ010000069.1, read on the forward strand.
AATTTTCATAAACAATTAAATTTGAGATTGTATGCTTTTTCATGGTGCATATATTTTAAGGTATGATTAGGGTGTACTCCTGATTTTTTTAAATTAAATCCAACCAAATGGATGCTAATAATAGGCAGATGAAGAACGCGACGGGTCAAAACGACCCATGTGCCATGACTTTGATTTAAGTGTCAACAAAGAGTTGAATAAAAGAGTTTTTATATTGGAATGATTCAAATGAGCTTAAATTGTATTTGTTATTCGGAATAATTATTCGTGTGTGGCAAAAAGATTAATCATTCGTGCAGGAAGAGGAATGAAAAAGATTTTTTCTTCTGTTAAATTTATTTAAATTTTAATAATTTTTATTGTTTACGTGAAATCACATGTTAAATTTGGTAATAAATAGTCGCCGCAGCTCAATTCATCTGAACGAAACACAATACTGGGAAATTAAAAAAAGCTTTGCATCCAACCATCCCGGATACAGAAGTAGGTTGAATCAATAACTCGATAACATTCATTTGGTGGTTCACGTTGAAAACACTTTGGTGGCTAGACGTTTTTACTAAACTATTATAATCACGTATTCGTGTGGATAATTGTGTTTGCACAAATAAACGTTGTAGGGATTACACAGACAAGGCAAAAGATCGATCCGGTTGGTAAAAACACAAGTATCTATTTTTGGGGGTGCTTCAATAATTAATTGACGCACGCTGTGGAATTAATGGGCTCCCTGGTCCTCCGTTCGAACACTTGTTAAACGTCCTATCCACTTGATTATCGAATTCATCGTGACCTTTTTTAGACGATGCACGTATTATTCAGGCTACTCATTGACAGTTCTTATTTTTAGGGGTCGAATCAATTATTTTTTCTTTTTTTTTTCATTGTATTTTCGTTGTTTATTTTACACTTGATTTTGGATGAAAATCTAAATGAAGAAATGGAAACCAAATTCAAGTAATTTAGTTCGTCTTGTAAAATGGTTGAAAATGCAGAAAATAAAAATTTTGTTCGGACGACTACTACCTCCTTTAAAATTTGTATGAAAATTGTATTTCCAGGGTCTAAGATACGCAGCATTGTTCGGTGCAGTTGGTACAATGCTTGGCGCTTGGATAAAGGTTCTGAGTGTTTCGCCCGATCGATTTTGGGTCACATTCGTGGGTCAAACGATAGTCGCTTTTAGTCAGACTTTTGTACTTTCCGTTCCTGCTAGATTAGCAGCTGTTTGGTTTGGTCCTGATCAGGTCAGCAGTGCATGCAGCATCGGAGTTTTTGGAAATCAGGTATGTGACTATTTATCATTTTATTTGTTTGATCAACGTTTTCCTTTCTAGAAAAATGAAATGAAAATAATCCAACAATAAGATTTTATACGAAAAGCACGAACTTCTAACACTTGTAAAAAACCTTGCATGGCCAATTGAAAAAAAAACTGAGTTGACTGTAAAGAAAAGTTAAAAAAAAGGATGAAATTCAATTCATTAAAAACCTACACTGTTCTTATTAATATTTCAAGGATAGTAAACAATGTTAATATTGTAATTGCATAAAGCTCATATATCCGGATAAATTTCCAACAAAATTAAGTCGGTGTAGTATGAGATTTAACAACCTGATGGGAAGCCAGGGCGAACGGAAGACCCACGATTAATTTTAGTGACAAAGGGGATTGAGGATCACCCTCCGTTATTTGTTTCATTCGCCAAGTCACATGTTGAAAAATTAAGCCAGCAAAGTATCTCCCTTCTGGTTTCACCAGCAAGTGTGATTCAATTTATTTGACGTGCTTGGGGGAACTTGAAATCAACGTATTTGAGTCCCCTAATGAAAAAAAAAAATTTATACATTTTTAGCAACTTTGTTTAATCCACTTTTCTAGTTCCATGACGTTTCGTCATATGTCAAGAATCAAATCAATTCGAACAAACATACCCAAACAAAATAATCAGAATGAACCCAAACGCAGGTAAACAACCTGAAACAAACTCAAACAAACGGAAAGAAACACAAAACAAAACACAAGTTTGATTTGTCTATAAACGTGTTCACGTTATGGCAATCTCCTTCTATGCAAAAAAATTTTGTATTTTTCTTGTACGTTTTAAAAATACTTATGGAAAAATATATGGAGAAATAATGAGCCCTACTAAAGATTGTTAGTAATTGATGAATAGCAGTCAAGTATTCATTGGTCTTAAAAGTTTTCTCATCAGTTACGATTAGTGACAACTAATGAAGAGGGATCACTGCACCAATAGTATTGATATGTTTTTAATTTAATTAATTTGATTTTCAATTTTTTTTTAAATGATGATTGCTGATGACTTTTATTACTAATGGTCACTGCTGAACATTGTTCCCTAAAAGAATGATGAAATATTTGAAAATTTCTGTTAAATAAGATTTTCATTTATGTCCCTGATATTTTTTAATTGTTCTATTAATCTGATGAACTCATAATCTCATTACTCGAAGACAGATTCAGCAGTAATCTTCTGGTTTTGTAATGATATCGGTGTTTAAGCCACTTGGGAGATTACTGACGAAATCATTGGTGACATGATTAATAAAATTCCTAGAAGTACTAATGGCACTAATCATTAGTCTCATTAGTATTCTTGTAAACGTATTTTTCTAAGTAACATTTTTTTATTAAAGTGACACCATTACGTTGTATAACACAGATTCGAATTCGATGTATACGAGCAATTGAAAAAATTCGGGCTTCAGTGTGATTCGAATAGTTTTGGAATTGTGAGAAAATTCGAAAAACTTCTGTCACTTGTTTGTCATAATCTTTTTCTGCACTAAGGGATCTGAATATTCGATTGTGTTTCGTTAAATTATCTTCAACGTGAGATTGAATAGAATGAGATTCAAATAAAATGAATTTTCTGAAATTGAGCTATTAAAAGGCAGGAAGATCGAGTTAATTTGAAAGTTAGAAAAGGTTCCTCAAACACTAATCGAGTGGGCCTCGACTCTGATTCTCAGAGTTCATAGCCACGATGAGGTAGTTACTGAGATATCGCACGTGATGAACCTTAAGCAGGATGTACGTTGGACAATTTTATTCTGCGTACATTAAAATATATATGTATGTCTTTACATATATATACACGAGTCTTTGTGCATATTCATGTGAAGAATCTGACCTTAAATTCACTCGACAGCGACCCTGGTGGTCTGGAACCCACCAAAACTTTTTTTCCGTATTGCCTGAAAAGTAACAATATTCCTAATACTGTCACGTCAATTGTTCTAGCTCTAGAAAATGCAGGGTTCAAATTTTTGAGGCAGGAACAAAAGTGCGTTGCGAAGAAATTAATTACTACGAATTATTGCCAGAAAATTCAACGTATTCAAACATTTAATACAAATTTGAACGAATAAGAAGTAAAAAATCTTAATTGTAACAATCAAATTAATTTTTAAAGGCGAGAAATAAATATTTTGATTTTCTTTTTAGAATCTAATGAATCATTTTCCATTTTGTTATTTTATATAGAACAATAAAAAGTGTGATTGTAATTTCTAAGAGTCAATTGAGAATTGCAATATATTTCTATCATATTTACATGTATGACAGTTTTTACTGAAGTCCATATGTATATATATATGATCACGAACACATGATAGCACAATTACAATCAACAGAAACGATTACGTGCTGGAAGCGAGTTCAGGGACTCCCCAATAAAATGTGTGTGTTATACGGAGTGTCCGAACGTATTTTACATAAATTATTGTACAGTTGGGTACTCTCTACTTCCGTAATAATTTGTTATAATCGAGCTTCCAATGTCTAGACCAAGGCACGTTAAATTGCTATGGAATTAACAAAGATAAATCAAAATCAATGTCATTACACAAAGTTATTTATACTTGATGCTATTCTGGGATCTATTTCATAGATTTAGTCGTATTTTTTTTTTCTCGAAAATATTGGAAATTAAAAAAAAACTCGATTTTCGTGAATTTTTCATTCTTCAAATCGCATTTTTTTTCCATTTACTATCGAATCTCCAATCTCATGTTTTTTTTAAATATTGAGACAACTTAACTTATATTACAAAATATTTGGTCAATACTTCATTCTTATTTACATCAATTTCGATGTTGAATAATATGATTTGATAATTTATCATTGAGATTTTGATCAGGATGAAAAATCTAAACGTTTCGTCACCTCTAAGATACTTGTCCTTTATAATCTTCGGAATATTTTCATGTTGATCATGATGTCAAGGGCGTGTGATTAAAAATTATGCAATATCAACAATTGTAATAATACTAATAATAGATTTATCGATCCAACATAACTTGTATCGAATTTTAATGAGGTCAAATCTTATGAGATCAATATGGATAACAGGAATCGAATAATAAATCGAAAGATAAATCTCTCTCGTAACATCGTTTTGAAGACCCTTTTTTCGTCTAGAATTCAGTTTTCAAGTTTAAAAACATAAAAAATTATTCAGAAATAGAAAAAATATTCTACGAAAAACTTTTTATAGCAATATTCACTGAAAACTGATAGTTAATGTTGTTATTTTTCTTCTCAATTGAATAATATTTACAATATTTTCTAATTTTATCAACTTCAGCTTGGAGTAGCGATTGGTTTCCTATTTCCAGCGATGTTGGTACCATCCAGCGACGATCCATCTGTCGTGGCTCAGGGTTTACAGTTCATGTTTTACATCGTTGCTGTTGCCACAACGATAATTGTGGTCCTAATACTTTTATGTACGTAAATATGTTTATTAACAATTAATTATTACTTTAATTAACATAAAAACTGATTGGCTAGAAAAAGGAATTCGAATAATGATCCAAGAAAAACCTTGTGCTTTTATAATTCAGTACTAACGAATGAACCCCTAACAATTGATCTTCTGGATAATAATTACAATCAAGAAGAAGAAGAAAGAAGAATTATATTGAATTTTTTTTTTCTTTTTTCTAGTTTTTAAAGCAGAACCACTTCTACCACCAAGTCCTGCCCAGGCAGTTCAACGTGAGGCTGAACATGCCGAAGACTTTTTGCAATCGATCAAACGATTATGCACAAATACCGGCTATTTGTTGCTCCTATTGAGTTATGGAATAAACGTCGGTATTTTTTACGCCATAAGTACACTTTTGAACCCAATCGTCCTGAAATATTTTCCGGTAAGTGTTAATGCAGACAGACATCAATTTTATCAAAATGTAGTACAATAAAAAAAAATAATGACACCATTGGAATCGGATTGTACGATTTATATGATTAAAGTGGCGTTAGATTTTCGCTAGGATGACGCATTTTTAAATGGTATCGAGTTGAAATTGAAGAGGGCCGAATCTCGAGTATGAATACGCGGCGCGACTTGCCTCGGCCGTTTACACTCTTCTTTTTATACTTGGCGTCAAGACGCTGCCGCGTCTCTAGATATCTTTACACTTTACGATAACGTTTGTGCAATGCAGACTGTCATAAAACGCATTCATTAGCACACGTGAGACTCACGCAGCGGAGCCATGACTGAAAAATCTTCAACTTGTAACTTCATTTGCAAAAAATCAACAATTATCTATTACAATGAAATTTTTGAACTAATTATTTTTTTTTGTATTCATAAAAAAGCAATTTTTATAACCTTGACATAAATATTCATTATTTATGGAAATATTTATTGAAGAATTAACGAAAAAATTGTTATACAAATGAATTGATAAAATGTGATTAATCAAAAGAATAAAATACTAATCTACCAATTTTTATGTCAATTTTTTCACAACTAAAAATTCTTTTTATAGGGCAGTGAACTGGACGCTGGTAGAATCGGATTGACGATTGTTTGTGCTGGAATGTTAGGTTCGGTAATGTGCGGCGTTGTTCTTGACAAAACTCACCGATTCAAGTGAGTTATCACAAATATTTCACAGCCATAGAAGTGATTAATATAAAAATAATAAAAAGATAACTCGAACTGAAGGAAAACTTGAATACTTTTTGGACAATGTTATGTTTTTCATTCAACAAATTCCTTGTTGTTCAATCATGAGGTTATTAAAAATATTTGTATTAATTTGTTTTCATGTTCATTTTTTTTTTTTCATATTTAAAAATTGCTTGGATTGACGAGATATTGGATTGGTTTTCTTTCAGGGAAACTGCGATTGGTGTCTATTTGTTCTCATTCTTGGGTGCAATAGTATTCACCTTCACTCTGGACGCAGGAACGATTGTCGTTTTGTATGTAACGGCAGGGCTGCTGGGGTAAGATAATGGGATATTAAAACACCTTTATTCTAATTATGAATTACCATCGAACTGACCTGAACTCAACGTTCTTCCCGTATTTTTTCTTGCCATGAAATCAAAAGTTGAGTAAAATTGATCCAGAAAACTTTGGGAGCTCATAACTCTGAGTGGAATTAGTATTTTTGGAGACATTTATTCTCAATTTAATCGTACAATTCCCGATTAATCGAATGGTGCAAATTTTATTGACATAAACCAATTATTACCGGAGCAGTCGAGGTTGGAACAGAAAAGTGAATTTCAATTTTCAGAAATTTGCACATATTTCACTTACCAAGTAGCAACGTAGGATTTGGAAAGTTCTACGTGCATGACTATCAAAATTCTTTTTCGGGAAAAAATCTGAACAACTTGTATTTAACTCGATTCTTGTATTTATTGTTCGTATCAATTTCGAAGGAAAAAAAACGATATTTTCATTGAATTCTTTTGAAGTTATCCCCATCTCAAATTTCACAATAAAATTAAATATTAGAAAAAAATCAAAGTATGATTTAAATTCATGTTTTCGAATGCAGAACAAATTTTGAAATTGTTTAAAAATTTTATTCACAGTTTTTTCATGACTGGTTACTTGCCAGTTGGTTTTGAATTTGCGGCCGAACTGACGTATCCTGAGCCAGAAGGAACATCGGCAGGACTTTTGAACGCAGTGACTCAAGTTTTTGGAATAATATTTACGATAATGTACGGTTTGATGTTCAACGCTTGGGGTGATTTTTGGGCTAACATAGTGCTTTGCATAACCCTCGCCCTGGGCGTTTTACTCACAGCAATAATTCCTAATGACCTTAGGAGGCAAAACGCAAAATCGTGAATGAATTCATTTTCTTTTTTCTTAAACTGACGAAAGATTTCTCTTCATTGTTCATTTCACATTCAAGAGATTCTACACAACTGTGTTTCCATTTTTTTTGTATTCAACACAAACCCAAGAGCAGGTTATTTATTTCGTTTCGAGTGCCAAATCGATCCCGATTTTATCGGTATTTTAAACGAACAATTTTTGTTATTTCAAAATAACTATACGACGAGTCCGCTGGTCCGAAAATCGGTAGAAAACGAGAACAAAAACGTTCACTTTACATATCGAGACGAAGCTTCAATAACGAAGCCACAAAAAACAAAAATAATAATAATAACAATCACAAAAATAGTCTAAATAATCATTTAGCAAGTAGAAATTTGTTGCGGTAATGATTGAAAACCAGAAATTTTAACATTCCTACCAAAATCATTTGTTTCACTTCACTCAAAGATTAATCTGCAAAGTATTCGACAAAAATTCCAAAATTAATTCTTACTGTGGGTCCATGAAAATATATTTTTTGTTTTCATGACGAAAAATTGTTCGTAAATCGGAACAATTTAGAATTCATTGATATTTAAATGACATTATCTCGTTTTTGTGAGATATTTCCTTTCTGAGGATAGAGTTAAGGTTCGAAACAGAGAAAACGTGTGAGAAAATCTTGATCAATTCGACCTGATTGTGATTCTGGTGTTTTTCAATTCTTTATTTTGCCCTTCGATATCGTTGCAGACATTTTTCCATTACCTTTTTGGAAGCAATTAATATTTTCGATTTGTATCGATCCTATAAATGTTTTATTGACTTATTTTTATTCAACAAATTTTCTAATTGAACGAAAATTATCGAATTTATTGAAGAATAGCAATTCATCGTCGTTAATTTTTCATTATAATCGACGGATGAACGAAGAAATGATTGAAATTGACAAGAATCAAGAACAGGAAGTTTGGTCGACGATATATTGTGTGATTAACCATGAGTGCCAAATTAATGAATCGCATTTTCGAGATCGAATGTGACCTCAATGTTGGAAGTTATAAGAATAAAAGAGAGATTTATATTTTTCGATTTCACTGTTGAGACGTTTGTCGTCGTTCGTCGTCGTGTTATATCGTCTGGAAATTATCGTGGAGTGAACCATATATTTTATTGTTAACCCCTGAAGCATTCATGGGGTCCAGAATACCCCAGATAAAGTTAAAAGTCAATCGTGACAGGTGATTTTTTCAAAATTCCCTATTTTCATAATACCTCGATGTATATTTTTGTTTTTGATAAAATAAAACCGTTCTGTCTTATCAATAAGGGCAGGAAAATGGTACACAATTTTTTTAATATTCCGTTTAAAGATGCTGGCGGTAATCTGGACTCACAGTGACGTTTATGTCACTACACTGGATTCTATTCTTTAAGGTGTTAAGAGAATGAGATGAACGATTGGCAATATTTTGCGTTACGAAAGTTCGTTAAAAAATAAAATAATAATATTAATAATAATAATAATAATAGCACTACATCTGTAAATGTAACACAATATTCATAGTGCGTTACGACTTAGTAAGAAAAAATAATGCAGATATTTTAATTAAGGCTAAAAGTGAATATTATGAAAAATAGAAATATTTATATTTAGTACAAAAACAGGCTAAAGAAAAACAAATCGATACAAATGAATTTTTTAGAATTTACGAAAAAAAAAGCCAAATATTTATATAGAGTTATGTACATTGTCCTCGTATTTTTCTAACTCATGTACAAAACATTTTGTCACACTTCTTGCGACTCATGGAGGAAAAAAAAGGGTAGATTTTTTTTCCTCTACAAGCAAAAAGTCATTCGAACGATTTTCCGCAGGTCGGATATTCTTCCTAAACATATTTTTTTAGAAATAATTTCATTGACGAGTAGAAAGGATTCGAGAAACATAGAAAACGAATTTTTATTTCGTCCAATTCTTGCCCTTGACTTCCTCGTCATTGGCAAATAATTTTTAATTCACTGGGACCATACTAACGAGTTCGGAGATATCCTGCAACAGATTTTCCGATTTTACAGATTTATCAATTTTATTGCAATACACCAGAAAAAAAAAATATCTATACATCGAAAACTTTTGTTCAATATTCTTGCCCTAAACGAGAAAAAAAATGTCAATTTGCGAGTTAACAACTTGAAATAATTATGTCCCGGATTTTTTGTACCTGCTGTTATCGTGTTTATATTTTTTCAAAGACAATGCATCATTCTGTCATATTCGTAAATGTAAATTTTAGATCAAATGTACTTTATGTTGAATGAAAAAACGTACAAGAATTTGAAATTCGATGAAGACATAAAATATTGTAAATTATTACAAAGTTTATTTCATTTATTTAAAGTTTCAAGACTAATCAGTTTGGAAAATGCATTGTGCAAAAATTCAGGCCAAAAATTTGGTTTTGCAAATATTTTCTTATATCAGTTAAGAAAGAATCTAAAAAAAGTAGTCATCTGTGAGACGTTACGAGCACTGATCTGCAATAATAAATTTTTCAAGAAATGGTTAACAAAATGTTTGAAAAAATCAATTGACCAATAAGAACTTGAATAATTGTTTTTTTACAACAAATATCGTGAGTGTTCCTCTCATTTGAAGTTTTTCTCTTTCTTTTTTCCTCAGTGTCATGAATTTCGAATTTTAGACGTTGAATATCTCAACAAAAACTTTTAATAATGAATAATATGTAAAAAATTATTCAAACAATTTGTTAAAAAATATGAAAAATTATTATTATTGGAAATCATTGTCCGTGGAGTTTCTATAGCTAAAATTTTTCAGATTTTCGTCCAATAACAAGGTTTTAAAATTCGCATCGAATAATATTTTTGACTGAAATATTGTACGAAATATATCGAGAGATACGGGAATGGAAGAAAACTTGTTATCAGATATGATCGTAGACAGAAGAAGGCCTAGTTACAAGTGAGAAGTGACTCATCAGACGAGTTTTTTTCGTTTTTATCTTCGAAAGCCTTCATTCACAATCGCGCCTTGTAAAGTCGTGTACAAATAAACGAACGAATGATTACTTTAGGTGTTGATTAAACATAAATCTATATTTGAAAGTTATCAACGAAAATAAATAATTTACATTAAATGTACATAAATATGTAGCAATTTTAAGTAATAAAGAAAAATGTATTTTTGTTCAAAAACAATGTTATCGATCGAGTTACTATGTGCCTTTTTTTTGCACTCTACGTTACCCAGCAAAAAATAGTCGTAGAATAGTAGTACCATGTGACCATTTCCTACAGTATCTACTGGTACAAAATGTACCAGGTCGTGCTTGATCGTTGGCTCAGTCAATACGTTGTACTGCCGTGATACTAGTACAAGGAACCGAACCCTGCGCCGTCGATAACGTAGAGCTAGCGTACTAGTACCACGGCAGGACAACTTATCAACCGAGCTAATGTTTCAAGAAAAGTAACCCAGATACCCATCAGGTATCATCACTACGGTACTATACTACTGTGATGCGACTAAATACCCATCGAATCAATAAACTATGTCTTCTCATTCCTGCAAGAGGTAAACAAAATAAGAAAGAAAAACGTTAATATATATATATATATATCATGCATCCGCGGACTCCAAGCATGTAAAACATATGGGCGCAAGTGAGAACGCACGATTACCCCAAGCATGGTAGAGCGCCCGGGGTGCGAGAAAGAGCGCGCTATGACCCCAGCGTCAGTGTTTTCGTTCACACAGACACGCGACAGCGCCGCGGTGGCTGAGGTCAGTACTGAACGGACCCTAGAGAAAACGTGCCAAGCGCGCCCATAAGATGAGACTCACAGCGCTCAGGTGTGCAAGAGAGTTGCCTGTTGATACTTATCGCCTTCCACCTATAATACAGCGTAAATCAGTAAAGTAAAAGTCCTGCAGCAAAACATAGATTTCAACCGCCTTACTGGACAATAACGAATTATAACTCGAGAAAGAAAAATGAAAGACAAAAAATAAGATAAAAATGAAAAGATCACGATTCATTAAAAAAAAAAAAAAAACAACAACGTTACCGACCATCCCGAAGCATAAAACACTTACTACCAGCGCCACATCGAACGTTGGCCGAAACGTTTTTACTGGTGGCCAGGTTGGAACTCCCTGCTCACAGAGGGCACAACCAACTAGTCAAATGAAGAAGAAGAAGAAGGCTCCCAGCGCTCGGGGTGATCATTTCGTGCGACTTTTGCACATCAGTTCGACGCTATTAACCTTTGCGAGATGGCATCAAAAAAGAGACCCGGTTGTATTTGTTGCGTAGTTGGTTGCAAAAATAACTCCATAAATGCACCGAATACGCATTTTTATGTATTTCCTAGAGTCGCGCACAAGAAAATTCAACGAGATAAGTGGGTCCAGGCGGTAAATAGAAAAACGTAAGTGTTTGTTGAATTCTAACCTACTTCTGTTGCGGAGCTAATTATCATGCAATCGACTTCAACATTATTGGGTGAATTATATTGAATAACATTAAACGAACATTTTTATATGCTTTCAGGGTGGATGGGTCTGAATGGCAACCTAAAAAGCACACTCGAATTTGTAGCCAACATTTTATTGGTAATAAAAAATCAGACCATCCGTTAAGTCCAAGCTTCGTTCCGAAAATATTCCCAAATTGTCCAAGAAACGATACAGACAAAACTTTCGAAAGTGCAGTACAAAGGTATGCAATACAAATGATTAAACGATTAAACGAACTTACCTAAGTGAAGTTCTATCGTAATTGTATGAAGCGCCTCCTCCTTCAGATCAGCAATTGTAGATGTTTAAAGAAGAGTACGCGCAGAAGATAATCTAGTTTTTCATTAATAATAAGTTATTTATGAAACTTGAACAAACGTAAACAAACGTGGAAATATACATTCATTGTGTACATTAGGGTGGGCCAAAAATAATTTTTAATTTTTTTTTTCTTAGCTACCATGAAAATATCGTTTAAGATAACGAAAAAAAAATT
>JACEOJ010000069.1:168038-185455 GCA_013761285.1 Campoletis sonorensis
AATTTTTTTTTCGTTATCTTAAACGATATTTTCATGGTAGCTAAGAAAAAAAAATTAAAAATTATTTTTGGCCCACCCTAGTGTACATGCAATGAATTATTCGATTATTTTGATTTTTAAATTGTGTTTGCAAAGTTCGCGTCTTCTACAACCGGACGGTGATAGAATTTTGCAAAAGTTTGCGAAGATGGTGTCCATCCTGCTGTTTTTCTGATTAAATCAATAGTGACGCCGTTTCTCATAGCCGCAGATGTCGATGCGTCTCGTATACTATATGCCGTGAATTTTGTCGTATCAACACCACTTTGATGAAATACTTGTTTTATCCATCTACTCAGGGATTGCGTGGTGGCAGTTTTGTATGGCTTTTTCCATGAGATAAAAAGGCTTGATGTACCATCTCGCAAGCTTGTTGTTCGATTTATATATTCCTCAAGTACTGAGGCTACACAGATCGAAAGGTCTGTACGGAAGAAAGGTAGTAGAGATTTGGTTGATTCCGTTTGGGATTTGATGTCTTGAGTTGACCAGTGATCTTCATCTCGACTTTATCATCGGTTTTGTCAATGTTCGCAACGTTTATTTTGCGGCTAAAGTTTGAATCCTATGACCCCTCGTAAGAGCTAGAAGCGTGACGACTTTACTTGACCGTTCTTCTAATGAAATGCTTCCATTGGGAAACCACTTCCAGACGAAATCTAATACCAGTTTTGGATCCCACGTGGTGTCATATTTTGCACGGGGAGGACGAGATTTTGCGACACCCTTGCAGAATCTTTTTTTGTCCTGGTTGTTTCCCAGATCTGATCCTAGAATTAGGGCTATACCTGATCTGAGAGAGTTAACGGAGCCATAAAAAGCTCCCGTATCCAGTCCACTCGTAAGAAATCTCAAAACATCTGGAATTTTCGCCATAAACAGTGGGGTTTTTGTCAGATGGCACAATCTCCACCATTTTTTCAATAGCGAATCATATTGCCGTATAGATGTTTCAGACAGTGAAGCAATGCTTATTTTGATAGTTTCTGGAGTCAAGTGCCTTTGAGCGAAAGCTTGTGTGATAATTTGCCGCCCACCAGGGAAAGCTGGGGGCAAAGTGGATGAGGTTCCCTGTTTGAAGACGAAAGTAATTTAATATTTGGTTGAAAAATAATTGGCGAGGATTCGAACATTGCCATACATCGAGGGAACCACGCCTGTGAAGGCCAATTTGGAACTACTAAAATTCCCGTTGCACCATCACTATGAATTTTCCTCAAAACTTTTGGTATGATTGCAAAAGGCAGAAAAGCATAAACAAAATATCTGGCCCAATCCAAAGTAGATGCATGAATAGCAAACAAGCCTGGGTCTTTCTTCCAAGACACGTATTTTTGGCATTTCGCATTATTTCGGCTGGCAAAGAGATCTACCTCTGGAATTCCGAACAACTTTTTTAATTGATTAAATGCCTTTCGAGACAAACTAAATTCTGTCTCGGGCTCTAACCTCCGTGACTCCTTGTCTGCCTCTATATTTTCCTTTGAGGAAATATACCATGCAAAAATTAAGATATTTCGATTTTCGCACCACTTCCAAATATCTTTCGTAATTTTACTTAGGTTTTTTAATTGCACTCCCCCCATGCGATTAATGTATGCCATAGCGGTGGTGTTATCAATGCGAAGAAGTATGTCACAATTTCTTTGATTGTTAGCAAAACATTTGAGACCGAAAAATGGTGCTTGAAGCTCCAAATAATTTATGTGATTTTTCTGCTCTTGAGAACTCCAGAACCCATGAGCTTTTTCTCCCTGCCAAAAAGCACCCCATCCTGATAAGGATGCGTCCGAAAAAATTTCCACCAAGTAAGATCTTCGCACACGCTTAATGACAGTGTCATTTGTGCCTCAAAGTTTTCATGATTTTCTTGGAGAGCAAGAAATTTTTCTCTTTCCAAACTTTTCATATATACCCACCCATACGTGGCTGCCCAAGCATGATGAGCCAGGAACTCCTATCAGCAAAGCAAAATCGTGAGTGTTGAGAATTTACAGTAAAATTTTTCAATAATCTTTCAGTCTTGGATCGTTCTTCATCTGGTAGTTCAATCTTCATTTCCACAGAATTTAAGATAAAACCTAAGAATTTTTGTTTTTGTACTGGATTTAAATGACTCTTTTCCCTGTTGACTATAAAACCAAGCTTTTCCAGCAGACATACGGACTGTTGAACGTTGTTAGAACATTATTTTTTAGAATATTCTAATATCAAAAAATCATCTATGTATACCACTACAAGATAGCCCTGTTTTCTAAGGAGAGTCACTTTACGGGTCTCATTAACTTAGTGAAAATATAGGGTGCCGTGCTTAACCCGAAGGGTAAACAATTAAATTGAAAAATTACATCGCCGAACTTGAATCTTAAATATTTTTTGCTACAGTCAGCTATAGGGACTAGATAATAAGCCTCCTTAAGGTCCAACGTCCAATGTTGCCATAAAACAATCTTTTTGCATTAAATCTCGAACTGTTCTTAAATCTTCCAGTTTGAAATGTTCAGTTGTAATTAACTCATTTAGATTTTTAACTAGTTCATTCTCATTTAGCTCATTCTCTTGACACGAACAACACCTTTTACACATAATTCATATTAATAAGATTAGTCATTTCCAATTTTTCCTTTTCTGACCATCGTGGTTCCCCTGGTGCATTTACTTGAAATGGCACACGTGAAAAAGGGATAACGTAGCCCTGTATCCAATTTAGAACGATTTTGTCAGAAAAAAGGTTTTTCCATACATGAGCGAAATGTTTTAGTCGATCTGCTATGGTATTTACTTGATTTGTTAGCGACGCTTCCCGGTGTATGTTGTTCCCTGTCTTCTGGTTGGATACTTGTAGCTGGAAGTTTCCTGATTTTGATTCTGCTTGCGAAGCCCCCCCGTTCCCGAATGATTCATCGTGGGTTGACGGCGGGGCCCTTCACATTTTTTGAATTCTTCGAAAATGATGACGATGATGACGGTTTCATTGCAGGCTTAAGGTCTTTGGACGAGCGCTCGAGAGACTTTGCTGATTTGAGTGTATCTTCCAAATCCTTACTAAATAACCACTCGCCTGCTGTTGTGGAATTTAGAGTTTCCTTCAAGGACGCATTCAGGTTGGCCGCAATAATAAGACGCCTTGTATGCGTTTCATCTCGCTGTAAATCCACCAGAATTCGCCTAGTTTCACTCAAATTCGCTGTCAAGGCGATTGAATCCAAAGAAACGCCCTTCAAAAGACTTGAAAGCATGGTACCGATTGCGGATAAACATGTCGTCACCTTTTGTTGTTTTTCTACGATTCTATTATCTCTGTTTATAATTTGTTCTAATGACGAAGCTTTTACCTCTGCATTAAGCTTTGGTCGCTCTATAGAGATACAATTTTCTGGTGTGAGATGTTTTTTATCTAAATTTTTTCTTTCATCGTCTAGCAATTCTTTTCTGAGAATATCCTCCCAACGTAGAACAATATCATTATGAATAGCCCCGGCTCGTTCTTTGTCCATGTTAAGGCGATTCCCCATGACACCTAGAATTTCTGGGACTATGATAGGACCTATCAATTCTGGAATTTCCGGCGGAGCTAACTCATTTTCCGTCTGAATCTGATCGGTAGCCTTTTCCTGAGGAGGATCCTGAGGGAGAATCACGTTCTCATGATTTTGTTTATCAACGTTTGTTTCGCGATCATTCTCAGGTTCTTGATTTGTTTTCTGGTTCGTATCATCATCACTGTATTCATTTGTCGCAAGTGAATTTTTGTAATTGTGTCGTATACCGTGGAGAGTCTCGTTACGATGACTGTGTGAGTGATGATGTTGTCTACTCGAATAGTTCCTTGAACTACCCTCTTGTGACGATCTCGATCGTGATCTAGACTTACCTGAAAACGTTTCAAAATATACACATTTTTGTCATTTTCTCCGTCGGGACATATGTATGTACTTGACTTCAATTAACCGCACGTCATTAGATACTATAATTTTCGATCATGTTGAATATTAAACCAAAATTCGTTCTTAACGACATTTTGGATTTATTCATTTCGTACTTGACGAAGAATAATAATTTACGTTATATCTCAAATTGAAACAAATTTCGTTCTTGACGAAACAACCAAATTTTCATTCTTGACGATATTTTGGAGTTAGGTTACACCTACGTTTTTTGCGTAAACGTTCAATTTCGTTTTCTTGTTTATCCCATTTTTTCTTCATACGTCTCAAAATTTCTCTCACATCCTCTTTATCCTCGTCGTCCGTATCGTGTCGTCGTTTCCCCATTTAAACAGGTATATTTCCACGTATTTAAAAATGATGTGGCTTTCTTTGAGCACGAAGAAAAGGAATGAAGATCGTAACACAAACAGATGAAGGTATTGACCGAAGATATAAGTAATCGACTAAAAAATTTTTAGTTCTCACTATAAACATTGAGCTTTTATATGAGCTACTATATACATGAAACTATAAACATTAATATGAACAAACTATAAAGCTGCGAGCATTAGAGCGGGTACTACAATTGCTGATCTGAAGAAAGAGGCGCGTAATACAATATCTAGATATCTACAGACGCAGTAGCGTCTTGACGTCAAGTATAAAAAGAAAAGAGTGCAAACAGCCAAGGCAAGACGCGCCGCGTATCTATACTCGAGATTCGGCGCTTTTCCGTTATTCTCGAGCCTCGGCCCTTTTCCGTTATTCTCGAGCTTCCACTCGATCCCATTTACAAATGCGTCGACCTAGCGAAAATCTAACGCCAGTTTAGGAATATAAATAGTACAATCCGGTTCTAATGGTATCGTTATTTTTGTCCTACGACCTCTAGAAGTGTGTGAACTCAAATTATGACGCGAATTATTTTCGATTTTTCGAATCGAAAAGACTCCACACTCATACATACATATACGTAGAATGTTATTTTTAGGTTTCATCGAAGCCTTCAACGGCAGACACAATCAAAGACGACGCAACCTTCTCAATCAACTTCAGAAGGATTGAGAACTGAACACTTTGAAACCGAAGAGTTGTTATTTCTCAACGAGCTGAATCATGATGTAGAACCTTTGCAAAAACATCAAGAAACTCAAGCAGATTTTCTGGAGCTTCAATCAACTTCTTTCACATTTATATATAATCGCCATGGGACAGAAACTAATCGCAGCGAAGCCGAGGTACAAGCCAACATCCCGCTGGCTACAAGTAGCCAAAGGAGTTCTACAAGGAAACCTATGAGAGATTCATGTTGTGGAACTGACATAGTTCACCGAGATGTATCGGTCGGTCCAGACATTGAAGATAAAAATCTGCAATCAAAATTTGATTCTGGGTTCCATGGATTTTCTTCTATCACAAGCAATGAAGAGTTACTCAATCTAGCTGGTGTAACATTGGACACTTTCAATTTATTATTGAAAATTTTAGAGCAAATCCGATCGAATGATCCAGAAATACTTAACGATTCAAGGACGTCATTGAAAGATAAGCTCTTACTTTTTTTCATGAAAATGAAATGTGGGCTAACATTCTCAGCATTGAGTGTTCTTTTTAAGCTGCATAGAACCACGGTTTCTAGAATTTTTTTTTCTCTATTGCATCATCTGGCACACTTGTGTAAAAATTTTGTGGCTTGGCCCTCTAAAGAAGTCGTTCAGTCTACAATGCCAACGGGTTTCAAAGATAAAAATTATCAAAACTGTCGTGTCGTTATTGATTGTACAGAGTTTAGAGTAGAACAACCGTCTACAGTGGAACATCGCGTCGAATTATATTCTCAATATAAAAAGAGATTCACAGTAAAAGTTTTAGTCGGATGTACACCTGGCGGTTACATTTCATTTGTCTCTAAATGTCATGGCGGAAGAACAAGTGATGCGGAAATAACTACTGCAAGTGGATTTTTAGAATTACTCGAACCGGGCGATGTGGTTTTAGCTGACAAAGGTTTCTCAGGAGTGAAAACAGCATTAGAAGCCAGTGGCAAAGGAACGTTACTTGTAATGCCACCATTACTCCACCATAATCGTTTTCCTGCCGAAGGAGTTGCTGAAACGTACAAAATTTCTCGGCACAGAATTCATATCAAGCGGATTATGCAAAGAATTCGAATATATAAAATATTGGATAAATTGCCGTTAAGTATGCTACCACATTGTGACGATATAGTTTTTATGTGTTGTGTTTTGGTAAATTTTCAGCCTGCTATTTGAAAACCGAGTGATGATGAAGAAATTGGCTAGAAGTAAAATGCCGCGGCTGGAAACTCGTCACGATTCGTCTACTTGACAAAATTCGTCAAACATGTTAAATTTCATCAAAAATTATGAATATATTTTCGTTAAAAAAACAAACAGGTGTTACCAAATAAAGTGCGCATGTATTGTTTGTACCAAATTGATTCTCATATTTTATTTAACATGTTTATTTTTATGTTGAATTAGTTTTAAATAAACCATCGGGTATATCTGAGTCACAATGTTCTGTTCAATCATATCGCAACTTACTTATTGCATTAATGAAACTATTAGGAACATTTTTTGATCTTATAATGCTTTTCTTTGGCTTAACAACATTCATAGCTTTACGACGCAAGTAAAGTTCTACCTGCCCGATCTTGATCATATCTCACTCATAACGGAGAAGAAGCTCTACGGTGAGAGCACCTATATGAAGGAAGTAAAAAAAACTACCCAGCACGAATGCCTATAGCAATCAAGTTATCATCAAGTGCAATCACTCGATTCTTCACTATTTTCAAATTCTTCGGTAAATCTTTTAGACCACCGCTTAATCGGCGAGGATGTATTTCCAGTTGCTGGATGCCTCATGTTTCAAAGCATCGAAAAGAAATTCATTGCAGGACCTGATCGGAGAGATTCTCACGTTTTACGCGCTCTGACGAGTAGAATGAATGTTTAAGAGTGAAATTATTTATTTTAAAAAAAGATTGTGATTGGTAGTAGTGTAGTGTTAGGGCTTGAAACTCCAAATTAAAATGATCACAAAAATAAGGTGGTTATTGGCGCACGATTGAGAGATGAAGCGGAAGCACGATATGTACACGGTATTTCATGTCTGCGCTCCTAGGAGAAGTTTTTTCTCTCTATTTGCTAGATTCATTGGAAAGTTACGTGTCCCCATATATATTAGCCAAAGTCATACACATGGGAGGAGCGAACGTGAATTCGAGGCTCTTAAGAGATCCCCAGGTAAAAGTTCCAAAACAAGTTGACGTTGCACAATTTGGGTACGTGTAGTTTGCACACGGGATATGGAGCTTTCAAGTTGAGAATGAAACCAACGGGTCCGGATATTGTTTAGTTTTCAAGAGCACCGCGTAACGTAATCAAAGATGTACATTCTCGTCGTGCGGATTTCACTTTTTCGTCTTGCTATGAAAATATCTCACGCCCGAACAGCTCATGAGAACTTTACTGAATGTTCAAAAATACGTGAGTACGAAAGAAAAGATTGACAAGTTTTTACCAGCTAAATTGGCTTTTTCGAATCTTCAGCCATTGAGGTTGAGCCGCACCTGCAAGGATTTTAGTCGATATGCACCGTTAAGTGTGCAACGATTCAAAATCCTTGTCGCCGTTTGCTGTTGCCGGGAATCGATGACCGTCATGTTGCACTAACTGTTGAGCGCACGCCGGTTTATGCGTCGACGTAAGTAGTGGTATGTCTTGAATCTGATGACCCGGTAAAGTTTCGCCAATATGAAAGGAACGATGATAGTCTTTTTCACAGCTTGAACTACAGAGCACTACCCAAGTCTCGGCACTAGCGCTGTATAAAAGAGCGACGCGATAACTCCGTGAATTGACGAATGAAAAATCAGTGGGAAAATAATTTGATTTGAATTTTCGTTTCTCGGGATAATCAGAGTATATCATCGTAGAATACTAAAAAAATCATATCAATACTACAGAATAGTTATTAACAGGAGCAGGACTTTGAATGGGACGCTACGAAGCAAGCATATTTCAGGATGGCTATGAACGGCGGCGCTACATGATTTTGCACTCAGTGAATGAATTTAGGACAGTTTCCATTCTTGTTGCAACCGGTTACTTCTCTTCACTCGGTAAAAATCACTGTATGGTGTAGCCGTTCCAAACTTGACATTTGTCAAGCAAAATAAAAGAGTTTTGGGAGTAGTTTACAAACGGTCAATAACGTTAATTCTCATACCCGCACTCCGGTGCTCACTTCGTCACATTTTTACTACGTAGAAGAAGCCCAGTAAACAAAACGTACCATTGATTGTATACCAGTATCTATGCTATGAGAACAGGAAAAATACGGTGTACTTTGATAGTACTAGTACTGTACGCCTTCTGGTTTATAAGGAGGTGGGTTAAGCACATTGAAATAAAGGAACATATCGACGCTTCTTACGAATAGTAGCACGTTTGTATGTTATTTAGCATGTAAACGTGCTACTTGTACACTTATGAAATAAGAAATACTTGCATTTGACATATCGACGCTTCTTACGAATAGTAGCACGTTTGTATGTTATTTAGCATGTAAACGTGCTACTTTTTGTAAGAAGCGTCGATATGTCAAATGCAAGTATTTCTTATTTCATAAGTGTACCATCACATTCTATTTTACAGCATTCCAACGTTCAGATGATGCGACAATCAGAGGCTGTGCTCAATACAGCAGGCCGCACCGACAAATTTCAAAGTTCAGCGCTCAGCACAGCATATCTTCTGCAACTTTGCGTTTTTAATGAAAACAACATTTATTTTTTTTCTATTTTATTTTGCAAAAAGTGAAGAAAAATATCTGTTTGGTATAAAATCTACATTATACGACCTTGTACAATATCGAATAAACATAATTTACAATTCACATGTGTATTGCAAGTACGTGTACGGCAAGACTGCAGGTGGCAGCAAAATACCTCCAACTTCAACTATCTTTAAAACTCTCCAGCATTCACTTCCTTGTTAGAATCGGGGCAAGAGCGTTTGGATAATGATGAAACTGTCATTGCTGTTCACATCGCAGAACGGGAACTCGAACTTTTTCAGTCGCTCGATCCAGTGACAAAAGTACGCGTGTACGTAGTCCCTGGAGATAATTCGGGCGCGTTGTCACCATAAGGTACGGCGTTGTCAGGACAACGATGAAAAATCTGGCAGCACCGTCTTCTGCAAGTGTAAAGCTCTTTCAGGTCCGGCTTGTGCATTGATGAGCGTTCCAGATGATCTTTGAGAAAGTTGTAGAACTGTCTATTGAGAGCACCGTATAAATCGACCCAGTTTGTTAAGTCAGAGCAAATGTTGTTATTTCGATTTTTTATACTTATATTCATGTGGCACTTGGGACAACTTACGTTTGTAGAACGGTCATGTTCGTACAGGCGAGAGATCTTCATCGAGCTCAGGTTATCTGAGAGCTGAATACGCGAGTTAGTAGCGTGGGAATGAAAGAAACCAAATCCACAGGTACAGATATTCATTGATTCGGGTGTGATAGTTGTCGTGCTCACAACGTTACCATTGGACCGCACAAATTGCGAAAAATGGACGGATACGCACTGATGAGATATAGAAAATTGACAATCTATGCACATGTGAGTTTTCATAAAACGATCAGTGTACGTCGAAACGATATATTGCTTCCGACATAATAGATGGAACGATCGTTTTATTACGTCCGTCTGTTCTTCAGTAAAGTGGCATTTTTTCAATAGCATCTCGTAGTCCGGCGAATCAAAATCACTCGCCAATGTATCCGTCCAGAAACGATTTTTTTCTATAGTCTTTTTGCTAGGTACTTTATTTGCCGGCGGTCCATCCGACAGGGGAGGCACGTTCACACAATCGAATTTTTTATCTGTAAGAACCGACGTTGAAGGCGGTGCTGATATTATCTTCGGCTGCTTCTTTACATCTCGATGACTTTCTTCATGTTGACGTCGGTTCTTGACGGAAGGCGTATCGGTAGCCCACGTGACGGTCTTACGTTTTTTTCTAGTAGAGTCTTTCGGTTTCTTTCCAGATTCCTCACTTGCTAACTCATGATTTACCTCCTCCACTGGATTTTTAATTGTCAAAATTGATCTCATTTCCGACGTGGACTTTTCTCTTGCAGAATTACTTTCTGCAACTGTGTCAAGATACCGACGTTTCTTGGGAATCGCTACAAGTTTTACAGAAGCACCAGCGTTATTGTTTCCTGTCTCATCCATTGCAGAAACCGGAACAATCTGCGCTGCTGACGCCCGTCTTGTTATGATCTTCGACCCCGAAACTGATGGGAGCACCAGGCGATTCACCTCAACCATCGGTATTGGCGGCAGACTTGTGAATTTGTAATGAATTCCACCGTCACTACTTACCATCTGATCTCTACCCTCTGCGTACAAACTGGTATCGTAATTATTTTCTGATGGAGAAACGTTTTCACTATCGTACTGCCGTGTTATCGCCGTGTTACCAGCGTGTTGAACGGACATCATGACCCGTGGAATATACTCTTGAAATATATATGCGCTGAATAAAAATATCAAGAAGCTCTCGAGCCAACCATTTAGAACCGCAGCGAATCACTGATTACCTTCCAAACCATCCGTTCGTGTCTTTATATAAGGGCCGCCAGTTGAGCGACGTATTTTATTTCCATGTCATTACAGATAAATGGTTAATTTTTGTCAGCGTGGGCGAAATGAAACCGTAATTTTTATTTGAAAACGTTCTGGATTTTTGGGTAAATCCCAAAAAACATACACGAGAAAAAACATGGACGTCGGCGGGAAACGATGAGATTCATTGCTCGTTAATTGAGCACGCTATTATTCTGAGTTTTCAACAATCCAACAAAATATCTAGAGGCGATAACCTCGTTCAAACGTTAGCTTGAACGCTTCGCGATCCTTTCGTTTATCGCAAATAAATGTTTGTCAATGACCTCGCGTGGAAATTTACGTTATCTATCATCTATACTGCGCACGAATATTCTGTTGACCTTCATACGCGTCTAGCGTTGATTCGCCAAACTTTCCACGCGTCGGAAGCCGATTGGCGATTCAAACTGTCGCGTGACAATTTATGTGGACCATGCTATTATAAGATAGTCGATATGTAGTTTGTCCACGACGGTCCAAAGAACAAATCTAATCACTAACAGTATTACTAATAGATAAATTGGTAATAGTTTGTAGGATTCCCATCTATTGGCAGGCAAAGCGTCGGTATGAAGACATAAACATAAAATGAATACTCGGGCGTGTAAATGGATTGCGTCATAGCCGAGCGCCGAGCACCCTCGGGCCTCTCGTTTTTGTTATTCGAAACGTGATCTACGCGTATAGTTATTTTTGTTCGCTCTAATGAATTCACGCTTGTTACTAGCTTTTTTTTTTTTTACAGAATTCAGTATACTTTCTGTTTGGCTCATTTTTGTACTGGTAAACGCTTCCAAGATCAAACAAGTGGAGGTAGAAAAATAAAATGAATCTTTTCGCAAGTTATCTTCGACCAAGCAGATAGCAAAACATTTCTTTGTCTCCAGTAGTGTGAGCGAGGCTTGGGCCCGTATTCACAATCGGTTCTCAAATACAAGTCCGTGCAGAAGACTCGACTTCTGATTGAAAATACTCGATGAGTCATTAAAAACGTGGACTTAAGCACGGACTTACATTAAAGAACCAACTGTGAACACGGGCCTTGATGCATGCTGTTGGAAAAAAATTCGTGGGACGACCGAACGCCTCGGAGTTTTCAAACATGTGTGGCAAAAAAGTGGATTTATAACCGAGTGGCGGTAACCCTCGGGCCTCATCTCGTTGCTATAGCGAGTAGTTCAGCGATGACGCATTTGGCACCAGTATACATTTATTTTACTCGACCTTGCATACCATGTTTCGTGCACGCAAGTCGAGACTCTCGCACGCTCGGCCGTTTTCACTTCTGTTTGCGCCAAATTTTAATGCGTGCCTTTTCGTGAATTTTTGAAGCATTTTGAAATAAAACAAAATATGTCAAATGTCATTTATTATCACATAAGAGTACCATCACCTTCGATTTAACTGCATTCTAACGTTAAGATGATGCAACAATCTCAGGCTGTGGTCAGTACAGCAAGCCGCACCGATTACAAATTTTTAAGTTGATGCTCATGCTCAGCATGACTTCTGCAACTTTCCGTTTTTACTGAAAACAATGTCGTTTTTTTCTTTTTGCAATAAGTGAAGAAAAATATCTGTACGGTATAAAATCTACATCATACGACCTTATACAATATCAAACAAACATAATTCACAATTTACATGTTTTGAAAGTACGTGTACAGTAAGACTCCAGGTGGCAGCAGAATACCTCCAACTTCCACTATCTTTAGAACTCTCCAACATTCACTTCTTTGTTAAAATTGCTGGGGAAGTGAGTTTGGATAATAATGAAACTATGAAACTTTTATTGCTATTCACATCGCAGAACGGGAATTCAAACTCTTCTAGTCGTTCGAACGAGTAACAAGAGTACGCGTGTACGTAGAAACTGGAGATATTCGGGTCACCTTGACATTATAAGGTACAGTGTTTTCAGGACAACGATGAAAAATGTGGCAGCACCGTCTCCTGCAAATGTAAAATTCGTTTATGTTTGGCTCCCTCATTGATGAGAGTTCCAGACGATCTTTGAGAAAGTCGTGGAACTGTATATTAAGATCACCGTTTGAATCGTCCCAGTTTGTTAAGTCACAGCAAACGTTGTTATTTCGATTTTTCATAACTATATTCATGTGGCAATTGGGACAACTTAAGTTGATAGAACGGTCATGTTCGAACAGGCGAGAAATCTTCATCGAGCTCAGGTTATCTGAGAGCTGAATACGCGAGTTAGTAGCGTGGGAATGAAAGAAACCAAACCCACAGATGCACATATTCATTGATTCGGGTGTGATAGTTGTCATACCTGCGACATTAGCGTTGGACCGCACACATTGCGAGAAATGGACGGAAACGCACTCATGAGATATAGAGAATGGACAGTATATGCACATGTGGGTTTTCATAAAACGATTGGTGTACGTCGAAGCGATATGTAGCTTCCGACATAATAGGTGGAACGATCGTTTTATTGCTTCTGTCTGTTCTTCAGTAAAGTGGCATTTTTTCAATAGCATCTCGTAGTCCGGCGAATCAAAATCACTCGCCAGTGTATGCGCCCAGAAACGATTTTTTTCTGTAGTCTTTTTGCTGGGTACTTTATTTGTCGGCGGTCCATCCGACAGGGGAAGCACGTTCACACAATCGAATTTTTTATCTGTAACAACCGACGTTGAAGGCGGCGCTGATATTATCTTCGGCTGCTTCTTTACATCTCGATGTCTTTTCTCGAGGGGTGGCTTATCTATAAAGTCGGCCTTTCGCCGAGACTTTTTTGCATGTTGACGTCCTTTCTTAACGGGAAGCGTATCGGTAGCCCACGTGACGGTCTTACCTGACCTTTTAGTAGCGTCTTTCGGTTTGTTTCCAGATTCCTCATGATTTACCTCCTCCACTGGATTTTTAATTGTCAAAATTGATCTTGTTCCCGACGTGGACTTTTCTCTTGCAGAATTACTTTCTGCAACTGTGTCGAGATACCGACGTTTCTTGGGGATCGCTACAGGTTTTACAGAAGCACCAGCGTTATTGTTTTCCGTCTTACTCATTTCGTAAACCGGAACAATCCGCGCTGCTGAGGTTGTCCGTCTTGATATGATCTTTGATCTCGAATCTGAAAGGAGCACCGGGCGGATAGTATAACTTTTTTTTGAAAATTGTATTCAATTAATAAACTAATTGTAATTAGTTAATTAATTAATTAATTGAATACAATGTTAACAAAAAAGTTCTTTTATCGCCCGGTGCCGGACGTACCAGTTAGCGGAGGCGCTCGAAGCAGACTAGCGAACCGGGACCTCCGTCCGCTCTTATAAACTCCGCTCATCCGATGACGTAATCCACTTCACTAACGAACGCACGACGCTCTCTCGTAATCGACTCTGTGCCAATAAACATGTTAAATGTGCGCCACTTCCCCTGCATACCTGTTGCTAACTAATGGGAGTATATATAATCAAGGTAATCACATCCGAGGCACTTTATCCTGTTTTTTGGTCACCGCTAACCAACGCCCCACCTTATTGGACCTAAATTTTTTCGTAGGTTCCGGAATACCGAAATTTAAAAAAAAGACATGCATAAAAACATTGGTGATCGACGGCTCACTGGTCGTGAGCTAAGCACGCTATTGCTCTTCCACTGCTTTCAAATTGAATACGAAGACTTTTTCAACCACTCAACAAAACATCACGATCAAATGTTAATCAAAGAACGATAAAATATTCCGAACGTGGGCGTGATCTTTTACGAGATTCTGGTTTATCGCGAACAGATGTTAGTCTACGGCGTCGTATATCTACTTTACGACGAAATTCATGATGTTTTTATAACCGAGTGCCGGTAACCTTCGGGCCTCATGTAGTCGCAATCGCTACTAATAGTTAAGGGATATCGCATTCTGTATAAACATACATTTTTTTACTCGATTGTACACAACATGTTCGTAAAATAGGTGGCGTGACTATACACCGTGAAGTACTTAGAATGTCGTCTCACTCAGGACAACGGGAGGGACTGCAAATAAAAACCAGCGCCGTTCATAATGATACTGCGCAGATGTCTAAATTTGTTGGAGTCGTAACATCTATCGTATATCTAGCGATGATGTCATTCGCAGAGTTCAGTAATGAATTCGTGTATAGTAGTATTCCCATAAACAGAATTAGTTGATTGCTTCACGAATTTGAGATGCGTAAGTGAGTTAAACAAGGGGAGACAACACAGCCAATGGAATTGGCCGATTGAGAGACGTTGGGGTCGAGAACAGGAACGATAAGGAGATAGGTCCTGGTCGGACCCGACAACGCTATACTGGTACTGGCTCGTACGACTGTACGTCTATGCAATGATATGACATGCACGAGCGCCGAATGTTTTTTTGTCAACTCATAACAAGCTCTAGTACAACCAAATCAGGCTGTGTGCTATTTGTCGAACCCTTAATATAATATTGTAGTTTATGGAGACGAGAATGAAGTATCTGCCGACGACCAGCAAATTGCAAACTAGTTTTGGTAGTTACTAGAGACGAAACAATATCCGAATGAAGGTATCGTGGACAACTGGTTAGCGTTTACAAGACATTCCTAGAAACAGACTGGAACGCGTCAGGCAGTGTAATCGCGGAAAATTTGAATCATCAATTGTCTGAAGTTTGAGTCACACACGCTGACGCGGGTCACGTTGAAGTCAGTACGCTCGACTCAGTGATTTCTGCGCTATCGTCTTGGGCGCTTCAGGTTTTAAATATTGTCATTGCACAAGTCCAATTTCTGCGGTGGATCCTATACAAACGTACCACATATTGGGCTGGGGAACGTACGACACAGAAGTACCGGGATACGTCGCAATGAAATTCCAGTACTATTTTAAAAAGTAGTATGGAATTGTTGTTCCTTTGATCCGATTGAATTCATTTAATTAGCGCTTTGTTTATGGATGTGTTTCTTGTTCATGTGGTTGCCTCCTAGAGGCCTCCAATGTACTAATACACTAATATATGAAATTAGACGTAGAATCCATCAATTATGCTATTTGACAAGTTTGCGGTATCTTTCTACCACGATTATCGGTTCTAAACAATGGCAGATCAACTTTGCATTCAATATGGTCATCACTCATTGCACGATCACAAAGAAGTCTAGCTTCATTATGATTATCATTTAGTCATTGACTTTAAGATGATTTTAGCTCACCAGCAACATGGTCGCCGACGTCTTCTGAAGCACGTCGGTGAGAGAATAGGTCTTTAAGTAAGCAGTATGATTCGTCGACGGCTATTTGGGTGACTTCGTTAACGTAGCTCACAGTTTCTTGCGATAGCAACGAACAGGCGTATCCAGGCCCACCAACTCGCGTTCATAACTTTTTTTTTTGGAGCAACTTTACTCGATGTTGACAATAGAGCAATTATTATTCATTATAGAGAAACATAAGAAAATTAATAGAAAATTATGATCGTCGACCGCGTGTGCAATTTTGCTCATGAGCTTCAATCGAAAATGAGTATGGAGATATGACGTGATCGGTCCATCGTATTCAGAAGTAAGAGCAGCGATTAAAGTCAACTTGTTCGGTTCTGAGAATACAATGCCGCGTTGATCGTCGCTGCTGCGCTAACGATCACGTTCGCCATTGCCGTATTGCGTGAACAGTGCTCCCGTACTGGCCATCGGCAACGGACATCTTGGGCATCCCACTCATGTTTACATCAATAATGACTGCATCGTTGTTAGTACTTAGCACCGATGCCTACTTGTGCTTTATGGCACGCATGAGTCAACTGGCAAATCCGATCAAATTGAAAACAAGTAAAATCTCGTTTTTTTCGGCATGGATTGGCATGAAATGATCATGGCCTTTGGAATGAGAAAACTTGTGCGATTCAGCATCACGTTTTCTTCTTCGTTCACTGCAACGTTCATGTGTCTCATACGACCGATATAATTTTGAGTTTATCTTAAACAGTGTATACTCGTTCAACTAAGCGAGTAGAAGTTGTGTCGGAGAGTAGTGCAAAAGACCATCTTTCCTTCGTAATGTCCATGTGCTCCGAACAGCTCTTGCAGCATACACTTGTTGGATAAATGTGTTTCAATATTTTTTCTGCTCATGGAAGTTCTAGACTTACACCAATCCTAACGAATGAAGGTGCAAATTCTTGACGCCAAGAATGTCATCTTCATCCAATCGATCGTGATCAGAATATTTGTTGGTATACAACTTGTGCTACGGTGCACATTGGTGGTCGTCCTGTACCGTTCAAGCACTGTTATCTTTGTTTCGTCGATACGACCGTTGGGCCCTTGTGTCATTGAGACACATGGGTCAACATCGCACAGTGTGTAAATCATGTTTTATGTTGGTCTATTCTATCACTGTCACTGACACGACGATCTGACTGTATCGTTTTCAAATCGAACGAGTGTATCCGGTACTAGCTGAACTCATTCTTAGGGATATCATTAACCTGGTGACAGAAATAGTGAGCCCATTGTATCCAGTTTTTTTAAGTTCAAGAATCGAGAGCAGCGGAATACATCGGCTGTTGGGTTATATTGCGACGTATGCATCAACCGGATGAATCCAAATGAAAACGTTTTCGCAGAACATACACTTTTTAAAAGTTATAAGGTATGGACATTGATAGTCCGAATTGTGCCGTTTCGTCTTGCTGGATTGAGAATAACTTGGTCAATTTCAGATGTGTGATAATTGCAAGTTGCGTCACTTTGGCAGGGTGTCAACTCAGCAGCGGG
>JACEOJ010000069.1:185465-236954 GCA_013761285.1 Campoletis sonorensis
GTCACTTTGGCAGGGTGTCAACTCAGCAGCGGGCAACTGTACGCGGCGTTCAACTCAGCAGCGGGCAACTGTACGCGGCATTGATGCGTATATCTATATATACGCGCGAGCGATGCCGCGTACAGTTGCCCGCTGCTGAGTTGACACCCTGCCAGTGCGGCAGTAGCGTTCGTAGCGTCGAAGCGTTCTAAATGTTGAAGAGTGGAATTAATCATATAGTATAAGAAAAGTTTTTGATATGTATTGATACCGTGCTAGTAGTATAATAAGTTCAAATAAACTGAAGAATTATATCAAATGAATTGTGTGCGATACGGCTTAGGTATGAAACAAACCAAGAAGTGTCTATATGGTGTTTTATATCGACATTCCTAGGAAAAAGGCGTCGCTCTCAATTTGCCAGATTCATTGAGAAGTAATGTGTCTCCGGATTAACTAGCTGGAATATTACTAAGATGGATGGAGTGAACGTGAATTTGAGGCATTTTAGAGATCTCCATGTAAAAGTTAATAAGATAAGTTGACGTTGCACGGTTTGGGAACTGGTAGTTATGTACACGGTACATGAATCTTTCAAGTCAAGGATGAAACCAACGGGTCGGGATATTGTTTACTTCTGAAGAGCAGTGCGTAACGTACTCAAAGACATACGTTGAAAATCGAGAAGCTACTTAGAATGCTCTCGACATGATGCAAGATAAAGCGAACCTCGAAAACTCTCAGATCGAAGATGCCTGTCGGCCAAGTTTAATAACATGTGAGCTCAATTATTTCTTATGCTTCATTTTAACTACAATTCAACCAGTACACAACCGTAGAAATGAATTTCGTTACGGTCTGAAAGATCGCTTAGAAAACCTATGGCATGACCGATACTATATTGAAGTATAGAGACATCCTAGGAATACTATTGATTCCGTTTGAGTTGGAAACGTACTTCGAAAACTGATGTCATCGATACAGATGATAATAAAAATGCAGACAAATGTACGAAACACATATTCCCTAGCGGACGCTCACAGAGAAGAGAACCGGAGAGCATGTGGAATGGAAATCAAACATACAAATGTGCGTCGTTATCTCTTCAAGAATCCAACAATTCATTGAACGTGTACAAAGCATTGAAAACGTATATTTACTCATCCTGCTTCTAAGTAAGAGCTTCCAAAATAAAGTGCACAAGGCTTCTTGTTGGAGTCCTATAAGAGTGCAGCAACAAAAATTCGAAAAATTCGAAAAAGAGCGATTTGTTTATGATTTTCCTAATGCACTTCGGTGAACGAAAAAAAGAAGAGTCAACGATTCTCCGCCCGCGTAGCAAACAGAAAAGAATGAGTGGACATGGGGTACTACTACGGATTTTGAGGTACAGAGATGTTACTGTGTTTTGAATGAGGGACCGCGATAACTATCGCTGGTTAAACAATGTACATTGTTTAACTACACAACTAAACAAGATACATTGGAGCAAACTTTGGTTAATAACAAACAGGAAAATAATTATGAATTCAATGACCATAGGTTTTTAAATAATCGCTTGTTTACGTTAAAAATAATGGAATATATTTTTATAATTTTCTGTCGATACATACTTTTGCCAATAATCGTGCGTAAATAACATCATTGGACTGTGACAATAATTAATAACGAACAATAATATCGTGTAGATATTTGGTTAGAAATAATGTTTTTCATTGTTTGTTTCGTTTTGTCTTCCTTCGATAATTGCATACTGTGATAACCTTTTTTTCGTGTGAAAATTCGAACGAATGGTGCGTTCGATTTTTTTAAACAAAATTTTTCTTTTGTTTTTTTCATTTGGCAATAATTTTTTGTTTGTATAACTCCGCGACGTGTTAGATGTTGAAAACGCCGGAAAGAAATGAGAGAAAAACGTTCTCGATCGAATTGGATTCGAATTACAACTTGGCGTTTACCAAGGCAGGCATTCATATAAAATTTACTCCGCAAAAAGTAGAAGTATCGAGGAAGATAAATAACGCAAAAAAGTATTGGACAGTGGTAATTTTGATATTATATTTTCACGCTTATTTACGAGACATTTATTGTTTTTTTTTCTTCTTTTTCCGGCTTTTATTTCTTCTTCCTTCATTTTGTGTATTTGAAACTCAACTCGGTGAGTTCCAAGCACAGCCGTGGAAATCTTCGATAAACTCGTTTATTCACTTTCATCGGAAAGTATTATTAAAATATATCGATGCACAACTATGCAGAACTAGAGAGATTCACTTGAAAAAAAAAAAAAAAAAAAAAAAAAAAAAAAAAAATCT
The DNA here is from genome assembly GCA_013761285.1 of Campoletis sonorensis. Taxonomy (NCBI): domain Eukaryota; kingdom Metazoa; phylum Arthropoda; class Insecta; order Hymenoptera; family Ichneumonidae; genus Campoletis; species Campoletis sonorensis. The sequence continues at coordinate 187,757 of JACEOJ010000069.1, forward strand.
ATTACCATCGCGTCGGTTGTCGTGCACTGGAACAGCAATCGATCTATTTGATTATTCGGAATTATTTCGTTTTACGTAAAATTTCCTTTTTTCTCACGAATTTGTTTTCTTATTCCCCTAAATGATTTAGAAAAGGAAGAAGTGGGTAATGACGGCAGGTACACAGAATTGAATTAACTTACACGAATAATTTTACATGCAAATAACGATATTTTTCCATTTTCTTAAATTTTTTGATATTGGAATCCAAATTTGTTTCTCAAATTTATCGTGGTACTTGTCATTTTATGACGAGGCTTCTTCAAGTCCATTAGAAATCAGATTATTTACTTGTCTCACCAATTAATGAGAAACTTCTTTTTTTTTCAATCATATATTCCGGTAGCTGATGAAAACTTGAATCAATGAGACAAAAAATCGCAAAAATAGTTACCCTGCATGTATATATATAAATATATTTATAATTTTTTTAATAAATCGAAGCATGTCTTTCAAACAAGCGATAGTATGCTGTAGACTTGACAATCAATCCTTACGTTTCAACACTCAATCATACACACTCACGAAACGATGGTACTTTACGTCTTATTTCAACAGAATATCGAATTCGAATGATTTTTCGAATGAAAATTATTCATATCGCTAAGCTCATTCGGTCTGGAATAAAAGGAAAAATTTCGACGTTCAAACATACAGCTAAAGTAAGAGTTTTCCTTACACACAAATAATAAAATGAAAACTTATAAATCAGTCATTTCACTGCGTCCAATTTGTTCAATATTTTTTTCCGTTACGAGTTTCTCACTCTATTAAAATTCATCGACCGAACAATTACAATGTCATGATTTTCGTCCTTCTATCTCAACATGAAATATGAATTAACAGAAAAAAAAAATTTTGTTCCTAAATATGCAGCAAATATGTATTCATACGTATATTACACCTATGAGTCATCAATATAAATAAAATGTCGTCGTTCTCGCATTTATTTTTTTCATTCGTACTGCGAATGGTTTAAACATATGCAAGTATCGTTTTTTTTTCTTTGTGCTACATCTTTTATCTTACAACGATGTTTGGCTAAGGGTAAGTCATTTTACAATTTTTTAGATAAATGTGTGTTCGTGTGTCCGTGTTGTTTTTCAACGTCATCAATTTTCGATCGTACAAACGTGTCGTCTGTTTTGTTTGTATGCATTCAACTTTGGTTCTGTATGCATGCTCCTGAAAAATTTGACATTCGACTTTTTTTTTCAAACACTAAAAGAACTTCGTGTCCACGTTTGAAATGTATTTTATTTTTTTTAAACCATGTCAATTTTGATACAAACAAACGATATTATTTTCACAAATAAACTCAAACGAATGGTGTGAATTGAAGAATACAAGTCAACAAAATATTTTGATGATGGCAATCATACTTTTTCTTAAATACTCGATGGGAATTTTAGATAAAGCATGAACAAATTTTCATTTTCTGGTCTAGCAGTGATTAAACTCCGGTCGATTAAACTCTCGATGTTTGACACGAGTGTTTGTTGTTGGAAAACAGTGAACGACAGTATTTAAAGTGGATTTCGTCGCTTGAACAAGTTTTTTGGTTTTTTTTTTTTTAATTTTCTTAATTTCGTCAGGATATTCTTATCTTTTACCGGTTTGGTTGCTTGTTATTTCTTTCACATGTATGTAACTCTGATTTTCGTAAACTACAATGTTTCTTTTTTTCGATAGTGAGTAGGAGGTGTGATTGGTGATTATTGTAAAAATGAACGTGCAACTATTTCGTTTTCCATTATCTACGATCAATAATCTGCATACTTTGATGATTTTTCAAATTTTTATTATTATTTTTCTGCTCGTTAATTAATTTTCTATGGTATATCGTATCGACGAGGTTTTTAGGGGAGGAAGAGTGATTAATGCATTCTCGCATTGTCTGTTATAATAATCGTAAAAAGAAGGTAAAAAAAGAGGAGAGAAAAACCCTGCCAGAGCCATAAATAATACTGGGATAGTATAGAGTTTGTCAATTATTCATATTCATAAACTTAACAATAACCTTAAAATAATGGCTGAATTTCTTGCACTCCCACGTTTTCGGTAATATTATTCTTTTTTTTTTTTTTTTTGGAATGTAAAATTCAATATGTACAAATATAACAACATAGCAACGAGCGTTGGCAAGAATATTACAACCTCGAACATTTATTATCTCCCCGAAAGAATAATAAAAAATTAATAGTAATAATTAATAATTATTTATTAAGTAGTGTTTGTTTGAAAAATAAAAATAATGATAAACATTCATGTATATATACATATATTAAGATAGTAACGGGGTAAAATCGTCTTTCTTTGGAAAGCTCATCCGTACAAATATTTTTCATGACAGTTTTTCTTTCTTTTGGCAGACTATCGAGTTCACTTTTTGTTTCTTCATGAATAAAACCTACGATATTTCTTCGTTCGTAAACGATGATTTTCTTTTATTTTTAATGTTTCTATTTTATTTTTATTTTTTCATTATCTTTGTCTAACGATAGAATATGAGACGTTGCTGTTATTTTTTTTATTTCTGTTTTTTCTTCTCTCCTTACGACACTACGTAACACGCTATAGTTGTCGTGGTTGCTAATGATGCACGTTGCTGGTTACGATTTCTTCAAATTTTGACCATTCTCCTGTTTTTTTCAATATATATATATATATATATATATATATTTTTTTTTTTTTACCACCTTTGGCAACTCGAGAATATTCGTGTATATTTGTGCGCAGTTTTTTGCTTTAGATACGCATTAATTGATTGTGCCACCAAACAAACGTTTCGTGAATGAAAAAAATAAAAAACGAATTGAAAATGAAATCGATTTTTATATCTACGAAATAATGTACTTAAAGTGATCTATCAGTTACGAGAGTACTAGAGATATAACTTAAAAGAAAATACACGTTGTTAACCGAACATACTTGATATTTTGAGATAAATGAAGTCGAACGACAGAAGAAGAGCGTAAAACTTTTCTCAAAAAATCAAGCCTCTCCGGGAAGAAAACATGCAGTAGGATTTTGACCGACTGATCGACTGATAGAACACCTTAAGGAAGCGTGAATCGAATCGGGAGAATTTCAACTTTTCAATAATTTTCAATGAACTTTACTGAATGATTTGTCCAAAACCGAGCAAATATCGAACGAATTATGTTGTGGAAATATTCGAAAATGATTTGAAATTCTGTTGATATACATTTTTTTTTTTCAATTTTTGACGAAGAATCTCGTTCAGTTTAGTTTCTCCTTGTTTATCTATTTATTTTGAATATCTTTTGGATTTTTCTGCAACTATATCGATTCAACGCTTTTCCTTTCCTTTACCCTTACTTTAATCCGTAACGAAGCACCCGATATTTATTTTTTCTCTCCCTTATCAATGACTAGTCTTCTTATTCACAAGACTTATCAGAATTATTGTACAAAATCTTAATACGGGAAAAATAATGATTAATTGCGCACTTTCATTACATACAAATGATTGTACGAATCAGAAACTTTCGTCCTATTATTGTTTTTGTTATTTTTGCGCAGGTCTGACATCGACCGAGTCCTTAATTTTCCAACTGCCCGGTCCAACCAGCCATTTAATCAACTCTCCGTTTGCCCGGTTGCGATGGGCAGTTGTCACATCAAGCACTTCGTCGATGTCGAGTTGGGACTCAACCCTTTTTTGTTGATGTTTTTTTCGTCCTTGTTATATGCAACACACCTACATTTCGTTTTCATTTTGCATCTAAGAGAACATTCGCAACTTTAATCCAACAATATTAATTATTATGGGATCTTTAACGCCGGATTATGTTTCCAAATTTATATTTTGCTCCGGCTCTTCTCACCGAATTATAATTGAAATTTGCAAATTTCAACGTTCATTACCACGGCCAATAATAGTGAATATTTTCGTAAATTATTGTTATACTCAGAAACTGAAATCGTGTTTAATTTCATTAGAATAAACTACTTAAACAATCGTTATAAAAACTCAACAATAACTATAAATATATATATTTTTTCTAGTAACTATGATGCAGTGAAAATTGATAAATATTCCTTCTTTCAATCAATTAAATTTACTTGATTAACCGACTGAAAACATCTCTGAAATTTCATTTTTTTTGTATGTTCAATGAAACTCGAATCGAATATTCTTAGAAAAGAACATTTGATTAAAAGAGAAGACAAGATAACTGGAGAGCAGTTACGAGTAGTTTTGTTACTCAAATAAATTTCGAAAAAATTAGCAGAATTTGATAAGAACAATTTCCGAAATATCCGACGTATAAAAAGCATAAATATGGTGACCGAGGTAAAAAGCAGACGAACATAAGCTTCATTTTAGGATAAAATTCCGAGTCGGAAAGTCAATGTTGGTTTCGATTTGGAAAAAAAAAAAAAAAAAAACACCAAGACATCTGCGTTTTTAAACAGTGCTGTCCAAACGGTTGGAAATAAAGTAAGAAAGCATGGGACCAATCTCGTAAAGCATGAAATTCTCTATAACAATGTCCATGGAAATTAAAAAAAAATCAAGAAAATCCCGAGGGTTTTCAGGATTATTTTTTCCGTCACGAACTTATGTGTAGAAAATTTCAATCTTCACAAAATTGGTCCTGTGTATTTTTGTTTTATCTTCAACCGTTTTGACAGTATCTTGGATTAAAGTAAACTCTTCGATTAACTTTTCATTAAATCAAAAAACAGCCAACTCTTTTTAACTCAAAATTCGATTTTAAAGTAAAACTTACATTATCGATTATTTAACCTCGGGAATCATGTTTATCACTTGGAAATGAAACACGTATTTGGCACTCGCTTATTTACTGATAGGTACGTTTAATGAAAATAGTTCGACCATAAAAGGGTCTATTAAAAAAACCCTTTTCGATCACTTCGAAGCTGTTATCACAAGTATCCATTGACGATATTAACTATTTTGATGGGAAACCGTTGCTTTATCCGTCTGTTGTAAAGGTGAGGGAAAAAGAGAGTAAGAGAAAGAAAGAGAGAGTGAGAGAGAGAGAGAGAGAGAGAAAGAGAGAGTAGAGGAGGCCCCTTGATGTCGCGTTTTACTCACGGATATAATCAGCCTGGTTCAATTAGTCACGAATGAAATTGTTCTGCTAAATGAACTGTCTTTACGAAATGGGCTAGTCGAAGAGAAGTTGAGTGTTTTTTTTTTTTGTATGTTTACTACGGAGCCGTTTTATAGTCGCAGGTAATCCAGTAAACTTTGGCATCAACCACAGCTTTCTTTGAAGAGATAATGTTTTTTTTTTTTTTGTGCTTTTTAATCGTCGTCCGACGATTCTGTGGAACTTTCTGGCATTGAGCTAAACCAATTACCACGAGTTCCTGTGCTTCTGAAATGAAAATCATAATTATTGCAATAATGCCTAGACAACAATGTGCACGAAAGACCAGATTTTGTTGGAACTTGAAAATGTTTTGTCCGATATCGTTCGAAAAAATGATTTGCGGATAATAACAATTTTTTCGATCTTATCCGACAAAATGTTTGCAGTTCTTAAAAAATCCGTTTTTCGAAAAATCAAATTTTTAGATCTCTTCAGGTGTTTGTAAGACCTAAATGGCTCCATCGGAATTTTATCTTTTTAATTAATATATTATTAATGTTAAAAACTCAATTTGTGATTTTTTATCCTGTTTTAACGTCGTAAAATCATTGAAATTTTAGGACAATGAACGAAAATTCTTTCTTTGTGTGATTCAATATTAAAATTGGATGAATTTCTTACCTCGTACGTTGACGAGTGCTTGTTGGCAGTGTTAGGGAAGTTCTGTAATACTGTGGCGTAACATTAGCGGCAGTTTCTTCGGGTCTTCTGTGTAAGGTCATCGTCTCGTGTGGCGAGGTAACGAGTTCGTCCTCGTTGTCCAAATAATAACGCGAGCCGGTCGCGCTCTTACAATTTTCGCATTCGCTTCTGTAATCGTCGGCGTCGTCGTGAATCGTGGGTAATGCTTGCATGCTGCAAGTACAGGTTACCGAATCGAAACTACCGTCTTGTTGACTATCGCCGCTCGCGAGTAACGGAGGCTAGGAACGAAAAAACAGAATTTTGATTGAATATTTCATTGAAACGGATCCAAGTTTAAAGTAGTATTGAGATCACGATATTAGATAACATTGATGAGTGAATGAGAGAACTCATGGCAGAGAACAAATACAAATATTTAGGAAATAAAAGGATGGTGAAGCGTACCTTAACATCAAAATGATTTAACGACGTGGTAGGGAGATCGACGATAGGTTTGCTTTCGAGCTGTGGAGGCGCGGATGGTGGTCCGTGTACCATATCCTCATAAAAAGCATCAGATCTAATAGAGTTTTGTTCGCTGCTGGGCATGACGGGTGGTGCTGATCTGGGAGATCTTCCTGGTGAGATATTTCTCGGAGGAGTACCAAAGAGGGGTGTAACTTGTTGATGGGCCATGAAATCACGTCGCAATCGTAAATTTCCACTGGTAGCTAGAGTGCGTGGAATGGTACGATGTGTAGAAACGCTGGAGCTTGGTAGAGTTGCAGAAATGGTAAAAGCGGTGCCTTGTCTCGGTAGAGTCGTGTGATAAGTTTTCGACTGTGGAACAGCGAGCTGTAAAGTGTTATTTTGTTGTTGATGTAATTGTTGTTGCTGCTGTTGCGATTGTTGAATTTGTTGAATTTGTTGAATTTGTTGTTGATGTTCTTGAGAGCCGAGACAAGAATGTTGGGGAGTAATGCTCATGGCTATTGGATTTGGTAAATTTTCGTAAGTGCTCGAACCCATTGTGAAACTCGTGGTTGTCGTGCCATTGTAAATACCCTGGCTGAGATTATCGTTTGGATTTGATGGATGAAAATTTGCGTGAGCATTCGGAGCGCTCAGTGGCCTTCCCGATGACGATATCGAGGGCGACGTACTCGGTACGGCGTGACTCGAGGGCGTTGGTGAACTTGCTGGTAAACCGGTTTGTCCAGCATTTACCAACGATACGCTCGCGTGACTATTGTGCGCTGTTAAATATTGATTCGACAAATTTAAAGGCGACAACGCGTGTGGACTCATTGTCAACAATGCTTGCTCGGCACGCGCCGCTGCCACCGCTTCCTCGTATGGCGGTGGCGCTTCCCCACGTGGAAAATAATTTCCTGGCGGTTTCCACAACGGATAACCACCTCCGCACGCCATATCGTCCAACTGCACTCCCCTCGGAAGTCCTCCTCTCTCCAAGTAACCCATACTTCCCAGACTCCTTTGATCCTCTGCCAATTGACGACTCTGCCTTCCTGCTACACAAACTGTCTTCATGCTTATTTTATTTCTTCGCAGACGAAAACAAAAAACAATATATTTCGCTTTGTTTTTTTCCTTTTCTTTCGGAATCTCAGTTGATGATTGGGATTTTAACTAGTACTTTTTTTTTTGAATAGCGACATTTTTTGTTCTCCATTTTCGTAATTATGAAATTTCAGTTGTTCCTTCAGGACAATTCAACTGTTTCCGACTATTTCTCAATGGATACCTCAGACTTATTTGTAACGATACATTTTGACAAGAAGAGAGACGAGAAACCTGTTTTTACACTTTTTTCATTTATCAGTATTTCATTGGTAAATTTTATTTATTTTCTCTATTATCTCTATATCTTTTTGGCTTAATCTAATGTTTTAATACAATATTAAGCGTAAATTGATCAAATGTAAAGTATGCTTTTTTTCATAGCTAATTTCTGGTGATGTTATTTTTTAATTGAAAGACAAAACGTACCTCGTATTTTTCGCTGTCGTAAACGATGTATAAGGAAAAACAAGAGACTCAATGAGAAAATGGTGGTAATGCAACTGGCGCCGAGTCTAAGGCCCCAATCGTAATTGGCACTGGGATCCGTGGAATTTCCTCCGTTTCCATCGGTCTTGTCGTTGGTCACAGAGGAGAGATTGTCATCCAAGCAGATGAACTCGCAGCAGGCGGTGCCGAACCGAAAGGACTTGCAACCTTGTTTCTGCATAGATTTCTGATTGAAGGGGAAAACGTTTTTTTTTCTCTTTTTTTTTGGGGCGGAACGAGCAAAGATTAAGAGAAATAAAAGAAAATTGTAAAAAGAAAATTAAACTTATCAAAAATTTTCAACTTTGAGGATTGAAAAGTGTTTTTTTCTGTTTTCTTTCAAACTGCGAATGAGGAAAATTTCTGAATGTAACATTTTGTCAAATTATCCACAAAATTTTATGCTCGTGTATGAAAAATCAAAGGGATTTTTTTCATTTTTATCGTTCCATATAAAAATATATCTCACCTCCGGCAATTGACAAATGACAGCTTTGCACCATTTTGGATTGCCATGATCGCAAACGCAGAGTGTGCAAGGTTCTGGCCCCGGCACATAATAAACTCCTGTGTTGTACGTTTGACCTTGAAAATCTTTGCATGCCGCTTCGACGTGTCCTGTTGATTGAGAATGTACAAAATTCAAATTGATATTTTTGATCGAATATTATTTTTGGATAATATTATTTTTAATATTTAAATAAAGGCAAAAAGAGGCAAAAAAACTGATTTTTTAAATAGGGTAAGTTTTAATTTTTCAATTATTCAATAATTTTTCAATAATTCAAACTCTCTACTTTCTGACAACGAAAGAGTAAAAAAAAACAGTCAAGCTTGAAGAAGAAGAATTTTGCAATTTTTTTCGTACTATTTCCATATTTTTTGTTGACACTGAATTTTCATCACGTCACGTGTAAACTACTTTGAATTAAGAAAAAATGATTCCTTTCAAATTCAATGAAAGGGTTGAAAAAGAGTGGCCCAGGATCGCAAATATTAAATGAAGGATTTTGCACAAACATTTTCTAGGGCTGTCATTCGGTAACGCCCGCGTGCAACAACAATGGATGGTATCGGGTGGGCAACAGAGCGCGGGAGGGCAAGAAAAAATAATGAAAGACATGTAGACGGATATAAACAGGAAGAAAGGAAGAGGGGAAAAAAATGGAAAAAGAGAACGAAAAAGGGATGAGCATCATAAAAATTACTTCTTTCAACGATAAAACTAGAGTATCAGCTGTTCTACTGGAGTGTCCTACTTTCGATGGGGAAACGAGGCCTCCCGATCAATCCCAGGATGCACTAGTTCTCTCTTTTGTTGTTTCATTTTTCGCTATTTTTCTTTTTTTCCCGAATGGGCGTTTGAAGATAATTATAAAGAAAATGGTTTTTTTTTTTTTCAATAAAATTGTACACTAGAAGGCGATGGGGGGAGGGAGAAGAACGAGGAGAATATTGTGTACTTACGATTGAGATGCAAAGTGAGCGTGAGGACTGCATAACCGAGGAGGTCACTGCTGCTGTATCTCATTCTCGGTTCGTTATCTCATCATAGTCATTCGCTGTCTTTCTCAATTAAAAGCGTTGTTGATGTTGTTTTTTTCTCTTCCTTTGTCACCGTTTCGTATTTCTCGCACTTATTCTCACAAACACTCACTCTTTCTCTCGCTCCTCTCGTTTCCGATGTCACACGAGAGTCACGTCAACGACACATTTTATCCGTATCCATGAACATCTGCGCGGCAATTATCCCCTGTCGTCGAGAATATGACAAAACACAAGATCCCATTTTTTTTTCCCTTCAATCTCACGATTTATTTTTAAAAATGAACAAACACTTGTCAAACACTTCCATTATTGTTTGAATCACTCCCCGTATATTTACACCCACCAATGTATAATAACAAAACAACCCCGTTTCGAAACTCTTCCTTCTCGAGAAGAACTCTGCGTGTAGCTATACAGAAAAACGTTTTGTTCCCCGCGAATCGGGCACACAGCAACTCCCAGTGTGATCGATTTACGAACCGAGTGGGGGAAATGTCCGCTCGCTAGCCCTTGCCGTTTGGAATTTACACCCGTAGCGCCATCTAGCGATGCTTTTTGAAGCTCTTGCCACCGTTTACTCCCAAGATGCACACTTACCGTCTGTCGGTAAGTTGCACAAAAAGTCACAATAAAAAAAAATGATTTCAAAATACCACAAAAAGTGGAACAGAAAATTATTCAATGAAATAATGATTAAAGCAATCATTTGGACACTCTAGACAACGGGTTGAGTGGAAAAAATAAAATTGAGACAAACCCTTTTTTTTCATTATTCAACCGACAATATCTCGTAAATTTAATAACAACAGTAAGTTGCGCAATTTATTCACTTCTTCGTCTATCGGTCTTCGGAACAAGGAAGTAATCTGTTTTTCCGTCCCCGAAAATTTCGGGAAATGAATAATTCATGATGATTTATCAAATTGAACTTGAATCGTTGAATCTAATGAATGAATTAGTTCAATTCTATTATCAATTATTACGATTTATCCGATTCAGTTTTTGTAATTTTTGAACTTGTGTAATCGTGGGAAAAATCAAACGAAAAGTTTTCTAACAAACTTAACATGTTGCCGACTTCAAGTTGAAAAATAAAACAAAATGTAGCAGTTCTCTCTAAACTCATCGGACGAAACTTCAAGCCGAAGTTTTGCTTCAATATTTTTTCGACCTTATTTAAATTTTGTTATGTAACTTTATTATCAAACACTTAATTAAAATTCCCTTTTGAACTCAAAATTCATCGTCAAATATTATAACACAATAAACACAAACACAAAAACAAAATGAACAATCAATTCGGAGCTATGGAGGATAACGAAGATGAGCCCGATGACGTTAGGAAGGCGACTCCGGTCGAAGAAGAAATAAAAAAAGGCGCGGTCGACGAAGATTCTGGACAACCTACGAAACTTCCTGAGACTGCAAAAAAACGTCATCAATGTGAAGCACCACCTAAAAAAAAGCTGAAGGTATTCAAAAATGAAAATACTCTCATCATTCATTATTATGTTTATTATTATTTCATCGATTATGATTGATTTAGTGATTCGTAGTTATCAATAAAATTCAAATTGTTCGAATAACAATAAATGTGGGATTATTTCGAAGTCTGGTCAATTTGGATTTAATCGGAAAGTTTTGTGTCAAATTTAACTCAACTACTTAATTCAATATGGAATCGAGTTTTGAGGTTTTTTATTTATTTAATCTGACACTACAAATGTTGCTTTTTGGTAAAATTAATATCAGGAAAAATCGGAAGGTGAATGTTGTCGGGCTCGAGAAGCGAAAGCTACGAAAGCTCCCAAATACGCGACGGTTTTAGTTTATGAAAAAAAATGCACTCTGCCAAGACTGAAACCGATTCCCCGTCATTGTATCACCAAACAAGAATGGATCGACACTCTTGCTACCCCCGGGTACTTTTTCAATCTTTCTAAAAATGTATAGCCCCGTTTCTTAAAACTAAGAGATTTGTTTTTCGATATTTTCAAACGTTCTTTTAGCCGGAGATGTCCCTCGCCACCTCTTCAAAAATCTGTTACCAGAAGAATTCGACCTGTTTCGGCTCGTATGGCCGAACTGGGTCAACCTCCGAAACAACGTATGATAAACACTCTTCAAGCCAAAGCTGGTATTTTGCCGATCGAAATGGTAGACAGATTAATTCAGCGAATCGAAACCGAAACTTGTCTCTCTCCAGAGTAATTAATTTTTATATTTTACACAAGTAACAAAAAATTGATCCGATACAGCTTCAAAATATTCGGCTACGTCATTAGGTCCCAAAAAAATGGAATAAACCCTTCTCTCTGTTTACTAAAAAAAATCAATTCAATAGACATTCACAATCGTATAATAAAAAAATTGCAAGTAATTGCATTGGATAACAATAGTTCCCCGATTTTTTGGAATAGGCAAGCAGAAAAAATGTTCCGGGACAAGGAAAGTTCGAAGAAAAAATGTCCGAAGAGTAAAAAGGGTAAAACAAAATGTGAGAGTGGAAGATCGGGAATTTTGGAGGCAGGTATATCGGCGAGTGGGTCACCATTTGACAGAGAAGCTGTGAATTGTCAATACGCAATGGCGGAGAGTTTCGTGAAGAGTATATTGGACTGGGAATGTCCGATACCACGTGAAGAGTTCAAGGACATATCGAATGTGATATTGAAACGTTTGGGTTATCTTCTTGAATACGAGCCGATAAACGGTGAGGACCGAAAATCGCAACAAATGAGATTTCTAGCGGACGTCATAGGTTCTTGGATTTCTGGAGTTTTGTTCGAAGTTGCGGAAGTGCGTAGAACGCAATTGGAGGAAGAGTGTGAGAGGAGGAAAAAGGAAATAGCTGAGGAGAGCGAGGAGGAAAGTGACGATGAGTCGCAAGATGATTATCCAAGAAAATATGACGATGATGATGACGACGACGACGAAGATGACGACGGAAAGCCAGGTGGTGGCAAAAAACCGGAGGGAGATGAGGAGAAGAAAGAGGAGAAACGACCAATTTCTCGTGCATGGGCCGGCTTTCGGTTGAGTAAAGACCAAAATGGCAAGGACGATGACGATAAAGACAAGGAGCGAAAATCATCGAAAAAAGGAAGCGGAGAGTCGGAAAAAGACAGCCCCAGCGAGGGCAAACGGAAGAGTAGTGACGCTGACGAATTTTATGACGCTCGAACGGGAGAATCTCAAGAAATTGGCGAAAAAAAAACTCCGATGAAAGAACCAGAAGTGGCTAAAGAGAAGCTGGAAGATTTAACGCCAGGAAAAATGCCGGAGAAGGCGGAGATTGAGGCTGACGGTCAAAAAGCACCGGAAGTGATGAAGGATGATAGCCAACCTCGGAGTTCTGATGATAAACTTGGAAAAATCGATAGTCCCAAACAGGGAGTAATAGAAGAAAGAGAAAAAGCATTTGAAGCGGAGGATCTTCCGGTTACGTCGACAACGGCTATTGAGAAACGAGAAGACAAGGTTCCGGAGAAAATGGAGCGGGAAGTGCCGCCGGAGGTTCAACGGGTTGATGATCAAGACCGGAAGCAATCGGGCGTTGTTGAAGCACCGGAAATCCCGAAAACGATGAATGGCCCAGAGGCAGTCCCCATAGACGTCGATACGACACCACCAGGAATGGCACCTCACTCCGAAGATTCTTCAGCACTGTCAACAATGAAAGAAGCGATTCCTGACGACAAAGGAAAAGCGGAAGTTGAAGCTGGCGTTGCCAAAACAGACAAAAAAGCGATTGAGCCTGATAAATCTCCATCGACAGAAAAACCACTACCTAGCGAGGAGGAGACAACGAAACCAGAAGTCATAATTTCGGATCCCGAAAAAACACCGAAACCTTCGAAGGAAACAGACCCGCAAAAGAAGAAGTCGACTGACGATGAAGAACGAAGAAAATCAGAAGCCGAAGCTGTAAAAATGGACGATCCATTTAAGAAAGGATCAAAAACATCGGAAGTACTTCCTCCAATCACACCGGATATTGCAGTGGATACGAAAATACAGTTTGAAGAGAAGGAACAAACTCCAAAAGCGTCCATTGGGCGAAAAGAAGAAACAAGCGCTGAGCCTGAAACTGAAAGAATAATCGAGCAGTTACCGAAATTAGATCGTGAACCAGAAATACCAGAAGTGAAACCGGAAGTGCCGGTGGATACAAGAGCTATGCCTGGCCAAGAGCAGGAAGAAATTCCTAAAGATTCGATTGGTGATAAGGAAATAAAGGAAATTGAAGCTGAAGCTGAAAAAATGGCGGTTCCACCTACAAAATTGGACACCACCGCGGAAGTGCCTGAAACAAGACCGGAAGCGGCTGAAATGAAACCGGAAGTGCCTCGAGCCGTAGGAGAAGACTCTCAAATAAGACCATCGGAAGCCGTGGAAACCAGACCAGAATCGATGGAAACCCATCCGGAAGTTACTGCAGATACCGAATCAAAGATCAAAGAACCCAAAAAGATTTCAGAAGATTCTACAATTGCGGATGCAACGAAAGTATCTTGGGACGAAGCAAAAGCGGCCGAAACCGATCGGGAGCGAAAAAGAATCCTTGATACCTCGAAACGATCTTCCGACAGGTTGGATCAATTGGAGAAAAAATTCAGCGATTTGAAAGAAATAAAAAAACCCAAAGAATATCCACATAGTACGGTGATCGACAAGAAATTTCGGAACGACACGCCCTTCGTTACTTTCGACAAAATATTTCACACGATTTACAACGCTATTGAGAAGAATGCAGAAAATAATGGTGATGATCCAATTACGAATCGTATACATCGGGCAGTTTATGAAAAATGTTCAAACATCGTTCAAGAAGAAAAACCTGGACAACTCTCTCCATTAACGAAAGACGTGCTCGAAGTAATGTCCGGAAAAATAGCAATTTGGTTGAGAAACATTCTTACCGAATCGCAAATGAATTTCGTTAATCAATTTCCCGCCACTGTCGAATCAACCGAAGTTCGCGAATGGACAAGTTGGATCAGTTTTATTTCAAATACCGCCGATGATTGGTCAAACTGGATACAAAAGACTATCAAACAGGCCGAAGGCATGAGCAATCGACCAATCACCAGACGCGATTGGGCCAATTGGACCGAAAATGTCGATACCGATGCCCTCAAATGGCGACGTTTTTATCTCGAGTCTGTTCATCAAGCTCATCAAAATTTCACCATGATTCGCGATCGTCAAGTTGTCAAAACCGGCACTAAACAATTTCATGATCACAACGACCAAAATGAAAAAGAAGTCAAAACCACCGACCTCGAAGTTGTACGACGACGCCCCGATCCTACTCCTTGAATTTTCACTCTTAAATGTACACGCAAATTTTCAAAAATATCAGCTTAAATAAACAATTTGATTTTTCGAAATTTTCGAATTTTTCGATTCTTTTCACGTCATACCGGAGTTATTGAAAAATATTGTCAAATTTTTATTATTACATTTTTTTTCAACAAATTTTCATCATCGCATTTTTGGATCCCATCAAAAAATGAGTTTCGTTCGAAATTTCAATGATTCACTTCACTGCATTTTGAAAAAAGGACCCAAATGGGAGTCTCGAACATCTGGAGGCTCAAAAAATCAAAAAAAAATTAGCGTTGTAGGTTCGATATGTTTATTTACGATGATTTCCGTACTTTCAAAGTTCAATGAAACTCTCGTGGTCAATATTTATAAGGATAACTACTGACTGTTAAGAAGAACGTCGTAAATATGCCATCGATTTAATTAATTGACCAATATCAGCAGATTGAAAATTGTGTAACGTGCAAGACTCGCCATAAATTATCATCGAATGAAAACTTTATAAAACGAATTGAACTCTGGAGATCAGCCAACACGATTACGTACGAGAAAGACTTGAATAAATAAAATTCAAAAAATCCATCAATTATTTCACTATTTGACCACCTGGAGCACATTTTTTTACAAAATCACTTTCATCCCAGACTTTTCTGCATGAAAAGAAAGGCAAGAAGTCGTATTTGTGATTACAGGTTAATATGAGAAACTTATACTTCGTTAAATCATTTCAATTGTAATATCAGCGCGATTGTGTAAAAAAAAAGTACAAAGTCTAATATAATTTTTTGTTTTTATCTGTCGAGGAAGTTTGCTTTCGTCTCTTCGTCTCTCTCTCTCTCTCGTCTCTTTATTCCGAGACGATGTTTTTTCGATTTTTTGTAGAAACTGGTGAAAAAAAGCCCTGAGGCAAAAAGACAAAGATTGGAAGCTGACTTTCTACACACAAAACCGGTCGAATGAATCGAAATCTTTATGTATAGCCTGATATCATTCACGTTGTGTATCGCATAACGGAATATACTGATATATTCTCTCGCACCTTGTGGAGAAAGTGAGAGTCGAGGATGTTGGATTCGGTGGTCAAAAGAGGTTATTAACTGGATAATAATATCGAGTTTATTTCGCGTTCTATTTTCTGTTTTTTTTTTTTTTTTTTTTTTTTTTTTTACGTTGGTACTTACAATGGTTAATGATATAAACTTGATGAGTAACGCATGAAATTGCAGTTTGGTCATCATTTTTCCGTGATTCTGATTGGTTCATAATGACGTTGCTTCTAGCGCGCGTTGTATATCCAAGTTCAAGTCAATACGAAGTTATCGTTTCTGTTGAGATTTGTTTTTATTTTCGAAAATCGCCCTAACCAAGAAATGCACGCGCGCGAAGCGCGCGTCTACTTCGCCTAGTGGTTAATGAAAATTCGTGAAGATCGTATCAACGATTTGTGTAGTCAGAACGTTCGTACGAAGCAAAAGTACATGAATAAGCTCGTCCATATTTATTGATTCAGCATGACAATAATTATGATAATAACAATAATCTCATACTTTCGATCTTTTTCGAATTTTTATTATTAGTAATACGAAATTTATTCCTTTTCATTTATTTACAATTGCCGTACAAGAAATCAGTTTGACATTCTCGAATTTTCGTACTTTCATTTATTTCAATTCAATCGCGTTCGGAATCTCCAAAATTTCTTGACTTAAATCTCTAATTTGTTTGTTTATTTTTTTTTCAACAGTTGATTTCGTTATAAAATAACATCGAAATATGACACTCAGACTCGGAAGGATTATTTACAGTTTTTTATTATACATTGCACACTATTCGATAATTCATACACGATTTAATTCGAATAATCTGTCCGGAACCACATTTAATATTACAAGTCGATGCTCACAACCACTGTACAATATTTTACACAGCATTACTGCATATTTGATGCAATTCGTGATTTGGAATAATTATTCAATGATGAAAGGATATGGAAGAAACAAATTGACAATCAGATTGTCGTATATCTTCGATTTTACAAATTCGACCTTTTTTTTCCGTTTTTTGTTTTTGTTACGATCCCATTTTACGTGCGATGCGATTCATCAACATTTTATTTGCAGGAACGTAGAATTCGATTATCCACAGATCCTGACATTCGATTAAAGAAATAGGAAAAAAAAGATATAAACTCCAGAGGAACAATAAAATGGAACTAAACAATTTAAAGAATGAAGATTCGTATTTAAAAAAATTAAGATCCGTCAGTAATGAAAAGAAACAAATGAGAAATTAAAAAAAATTAGAAAGGTCTTGATTAGTAAAATGTTGAGCATACACTTGTTTACGGACGATGTGCTTTCACTCGATGGTTCATCATGACCGCGAAACAGAACGTTCACTCTTTCGTAAATATGTGCACAAAATATCATTGTTTTTCACTCGCACAAAAAAGAGTGAAGACGAGACAATAAAATGTTTGTTTATCGAAAGATTTCGAAAGTTTCCTCTTTTTGGAGACTTTGACATTTTATCGAACGTTGGAGAACGACGAGGAGTTCGACGCAAGGAAACTTGGATTTGTTATTGTCAGCACTTTTTTAGTCTCCTTGGAGGTCTGTAACAAAAAAAACATACGACAAATAAGATTTTTTCTCCTGTCCAAAAGTCTTGGAAGAAAATAATTTCGAAAACAGACGGCAGACATTGTTTTTTTTCCAGACTCTTCGACAACATCTCGAAGATCCTTATAAGAAAGCAGTAGGAAAAAAAACAATGACAGAAAACAAATGGAATCGGCGAAAAAAGTCACTTTTTTTAATATTAAACTCCGTCACTCAGGTCCAAACTTTTTGTTTGACTAAAAAAGTAGTTGTTCGAGCCACCCTGTATTAATCGAAAATTCGAAGTGGAGAACGGTACTTGTCTGCATAGCGAGAGGATATACGAAAACAATCTCCGAACATATTGACCTACTGCACGAATGAGGAACCAAAAAATTCCGTCTCTTCGCTCTTCCAACGAAAAGTAGCGAGAAATTTATGCACAGGGAATTTCAATTCAACTAGAAATTCTAAAAATGTTCTTTCCATTTTCTTGTATTGTTACAAAGATTCGTTCGGAGTTTCACTCTTAAAAATAACAAGTAAATAGTTTTATCGAGCATTGAGCTTCTTTTCAAAATTCCGTTACGAAATTATGCAACAATGTGCAAAACACGTTTTTCTTCTATAAAGAATAAGGAGGTACTTTCTGTTACAGAAAAAAATTTAAATGCAATCGATTCAGTTGACCCTTCGTTGGTACACTTGAATTTGACCACTGCATTAGCCCACTGGGTCAATTTGACCCAGAACATACTCCATCCACTAATCAGCAGACTTTCGGTCAGTTTTTATCAATACAATTTTTTTTTTTCATTTTTATAATTAATATTAAGTGTAATTGTTTAAACAAGAAGATTGAAAAGTTTGGGACAAATGAACATTTTACTAAAAAAAAAAAAAATCATAATTTCTTCAATCCTTAACATTTCAAAGATGTACTCACGAAAAGTGTCACTATATCATTCGAAAAAATAGTTCTATTAAAAGATTTTCAAAAAGGGGCTGATTTAAAAAGTTCCAAAAAATAGTTAATTCCCGTGAAAAAACGTTGAGAGCCTTTGAAAATATTTCGCAGTCATACGAATAATTAATACCAAAAAAATTACCCGGGTCATATTGACCCAATGTCGCAATGGATAATTAAATAATGAAAAAACGATTTCACATGGAAAGACTTCTGGATACGGAAAGATCCGGAGATCCGGAGGCATCTCAGCTTCATCGTAAACACGAATACTATACTGGCTCTAAAGAGCGAGACGAGCAACGGTATATGAGCCTCGTTGCTCGTTCACCAATACAGAAAAACGTGAAATAAATCATCTGTTATGGATACAAAAAATACATTTGTATATCTATACATTTATGAATCTCTGTTGCTAGTTCTATGGATGTGTTTATGGCAAAGTTTCTTCTCTGGTAATTAGAAAAGTTCATCATATATTTTTAATTCGCCGAAACCCTTAATTAAAAAATGAAAAGAAATTTCACGAAATTTTGATTTTCTTTTGTGACTGTAATTGCCTCGTTCATTGACAACGAAAATCTTTTAATTGATTTAATTGTACTTTTACCGCAAATGTACAATAATTTGACAGCAATTAAGTGAAAACAATAAGTGGGTATTAGTTTTTATAGAAATTTTTGTAATTGAAATATTATCGAATTGACTGAATGATTTTGGCCCCATTTCCAATTGTGCAATTGGTCAAACTTTTGATTTTTTTTCGAAAATGTTTAAAAAATTGAAATAAAAATTTGACAGCTTAGAATTTTTTAATTTGTTTTTGTATGATTGTTGTTTTTGTATCTATCTATTAAGAAATGTAGTCGTCCGATAAAATTCGAGAGCCTAGTTTCCGCGGTTTTATATAGTAAGAGGGGATCGAGACAGCTGGTTCAAAGTGTGTCAAAGAAAAAGAGACTCCCCGACTCCCGTTGTTATTTTCTCCTTCTTTCTTTTAATTTAATACTGGAAGTGAGAGGCGGAGGAGCAGCTCCTAGCCCTGACATTGCGCGCGCGCATCGTGTTCCTCTTGGACGTGGGGGTCCGTCTTGCCAAGAGCGTCGAATCGACCGCGTGTGTTCCGTCATGACGACGAGGTGAAAAGTGCGCCCGCGCAGATCGTCGTGTGCACTTCCCGGTCAGCTTTCCCAAAGTCGATTAATCGCGAAAAAATATTATAAAAATTAAAATAAAATGATAGGATGGACATCTGTCAACGAATAACCAAAACCTAAGTACAAATTCTGTCGTAAATTTAAAAAGAAAATCAAATAGTAACTAAAACGTCGAATAAAAATGAAAAGAAAAAGTGTCGCGAAGTAAAATGGAACAAAGAGATGAAATTCGCGTTGTAAATAATTAAATAAAATATTCAAATACTAAAGAAAGTGAACGAGCATTGATGTTAATTAATAATCATTAAAATAGAAAAAGATTCAAATATAATGTTAGCTAACAACCAAATAATTAAAACGTTCACACATTCAATAATTCATAGTGAATAAATAATAAATGAATCGTTAGCGTTTGGATGAAACGTTGACGTTTGACGTGTAAATTTATCGAGCACGATCGGGAAATTGTGTTACCTGCAAAAGCGAATTGCCTCGAGCGAAGTGAAAAGCTAGACAACGAAGAAAAAACGTACGTGTTTATCTTTCTCTTTCTCTTTCTCTTACTCTTTCTCTTTTTCTTACTCTCCATCAAAATTGCTATTGCGACCGGATGCCATTGACAGGAAGGAATAAAAATTGTCCCAACTCATGCTATTTTTCTACACACGTGACTCGTGCAAATGAAAGATGTTCGAACTGCTCATAAAGAAAAATGTTAATTTTTGACAACTTTTCATTCGTTTGTTACCACAGAATTGTTTATGAAAGTTGGTTTATTGATTTGATCATTTTTCAAATTTCTGCACATGAGGCACGTGAAAAAAAACAAACCAGCTGTTCGTGATAACAAAGTTAAATTTTCGATCAGTTAATATTTTTACGTTGAAAATAAAATTAATTAACGCGATGAGAAAAAATAAAAATTTCTCCCGATATTAATTATTATAAAAATAGCCGATTCCTTAGTCTATTTTTTCGCAAAACATGACTATATATTTTTTTTTCAAATCGTTTTTCATCGTTTTTGTTATCATTTCCAATCGTTTTTCTACGTTGAAACGGACTTTATTTGAATATTCATTTGAATACGTTTATAGATGTAAATATAACGGTAGAAATTCGAGCGACTTAATTCCTTGTGTAAAGCCTTCTCGCCATACACCGGGTGTCCCAAAAACCGGGGGAATGAAAATTTGAGAAAGTTTCATAGATTAATGGCAGAGTAAAAAAATCGTGTCGAATTTTGTTATTTTTGGTTTTGTATAAAAACAATGGAACAAAATGTTGATGCATCAGTGAATTTTTTGTTTCGAGGCACACTGTCTTTGTATCGATTTTTAATTCAACGTTAAATCCTTATATATTGCAAAGTAAACTCGTTCCCCATATTATGTAAGATCGTATTTATTCTCGTCAAATAGTTCATGCGTGTGTGATTAGCACAATATTTCGTGAGAAAATTGCAACGTTCAACTTTCCGGGTTTAAAGAATCTGAAATAAATTTAACCGGTTGTGTATACACGAATATATATATGTGTGTAAACAGAAACATGCGTCGATTGCAACATATAAAACGTGCGATTTTAAATCCTACTTTTTTATGTAACATTGATACAGAGAAATCAGGAAATGGTATCGTTTTTTTTTCCGTAATGATCGGTCAACGCACTATTACATCTCAGTTATTGGAAGTGGATTGATTATTTCTCAAGACGAATTAGTAGGAGGAAATTAGAAAGAAATAAAAAACATGAAAAATCGATAATTCTTTGAGTAATAATTAAAGTAATTTGTAAAATTGAATAATTAAAATCGTCGGGGATGGTTTTCAATTTTGTACTATCGCAATTCTATTGCTTCAATGAAAAATCGATATTGATTAGTGACGAAAAAATGAGTTTTTCGAAATATTGATGTCTGATTTCGTGAAAATGGGTTTTCATAGTTTATTTATTGATAAATTTAAGGAGTATCGATCGTTTCTTACGCGTTCGATTGATTCCAACTTTAAGTGTTGAAAAATTCGCACGAACCTTCTCAACAATGATACTCAACTGTAGGTAAAATTTGAAAAAGTTTTACCGGTCAGAAATCGAGTTATTTGTTGTCAAAAATTGTCTTTTTTAGTAACTTTCCCATAAGACCTCATGTTAAAGTTGCGATTTTAAACACTGAATATCTCGATTGCCAGCCGGTGAATTTTTCTCAAATGTCTTCACCCATTAAAATACGACGCTCAAAAAGATTCAGGCAAAATTTCAAAAAATGATCTTGAAAAAATTGTGTTTGATCATTTTGGCGTTACGTTGTATATACTATTACGATTATGGTGATAGAAGCTCGTTAATATGGAACGATGCGATACAATCGATCAGAAAATTTTCGATCCTATTGATACGTATCGCATCGTAATAATTCGTAGAGGAAATACGATGGGTCGCGAAAGGCGAAATTGACATTTCGATGACTCATTGATAACGTTATCACTAAATATTCAGACTGACAGTACATACAGTGGTCATCGTCTGGTTGCAATCGTATTCTCGGTCAGTCGTACGAAAGACTCGAGAGTCGTCGGTTTGAGCTAGACTCAAAGTTCAAGTAATGAAAAATTTCTAAATGATAAATAAATAAAACAAAAATAAGGAAAAAAACAGTGTATCAGGAGTTGAATTAATGGAAAAAATGTTGACAGAAAAAATGACCAACGGTGTGATTTTTTTGAATTAAATTAACAAATATATTTTCTCTTTAGAATGACTCTCTCGTGCTGGGACAAATTATCACTGGTCGTAGTTGCGGCGATTTTTCTTCGTATATTTATAAGAGCGGGTGTATTAGCGTGGAAAAAAATAATAGCCCCCGCACTGGGTTTGGGAATCGATGTTGCGACTCAAGGAAAATGGGCAGTTGTGACAGGCGGGACCGATGGTTTGGGCAAAGCTTATGCAAAAGCGCTTGCAGCTCGTGGCTTGGATATCGTTCTTGTATCGAGATCACAAGAAAAATTGAATTCCGTTGCCGCCGAAATCAAGGAAGCTTATGGCGTCGCAACCAAAACTGTCGAGGCTGATTTGACCGAAGGTCAAGTGGTTTATGCCAAAATCTCGAAAGCTATTGAAGAACTTGAGGTATTTGAAATATTTGTTCTTTTTTAATTTTTTTAAAATTTTATATATTATATTTTATGAAAAAAGCTTCACTCAAAATATTGGTTCGAATGAATTTGAATAAAATTCAACATTTTCCTAAAGGTTGGCGTTCTTGTGAACAACGCTGGTGCCAGCTACGATCATCCCGAAATATTCACTCATGTTTCGGAAGACACGATCGCAAGGATACTCCAATTAAATGTAGCGGCTGTAACGGGCGTTGCACGTGCTGTATTGCCCGGCATGATGGAACGACGAAAAGGAATTGTCGTCAACATAAGCTCCACAGCAGGTGCAATGCCCAGCCCCTATCTCTCGGTTTACGCAGCGAGTAAAGCTTACATCGACAAATTAAGCGCAGATCTCGCTGCTGAAGCAGCACCACGTGGAGTCACCGTGCAGTGTGTGCTTCCAGGACCAGTTGCAACGAAAATGTCAAAAATCAAGTAAGCCTGACAAATTCTCACGGTTCTGGATGAAAAAAACGTGTGGCTGAAACTTTTTTTCAAAGTAAAATGATTTTTATCAAATTTTTAACAATAATTTAGATGGTTTTTATGTTTTTTCATTAAATATATTTCATGGAATTCCTTATTCACTAAACCGATAACGGCGTCGCAATGATTGCTGAAGTTTGAAGAACTGCGATCTTTTATCGCGAATACTGCGATAATGGTTAGAGATAGAGTAAAAGTTCACAGAAACAAATTTGTAGAGTATAAAATTTTCTACAAAAAAGTTCCCGAAGGTATTTTTCTATCTTCAGTAGTTTAGCCTTGATCGAAAAAAATACCTTGAAACGGTTGGTCTACATCGACCTGCGAATAACAAGTACGTTTTCCATCGTCTCTCAGGACTGAACGACTGAAAATCGAAATGTGGTGGTGGGAACTTTTTTGTAGAAAATGTGATGCCCTACAAAATTAGTTCTATGAAATTTTGCTCTATTTTCAACAGTTCAGGTGCAAATTGCTTCAAAAGAACGAATTAAACTTTTCGTTTCGGATTTCGGTTCCAAACTTGATCTCGTATATATAACCTTCGTTCGTGTACACTCTGCAAAATAAAAAAATGATAAAATTGTGTATTTTCAACAGAAAAGCCACGTGGATGGCACCAACAGCCGATAAATTCGTCGAGGCTTCATTAAAAACGATTGGCATTGAATCAAGAACAACGGGTTATCCTCCGCACTCTTTGATCCTCGGATTCATAAATGCATTACGTTGCGTGTGTGAAAAAGGCGCAATTTGGTTGGTGGTAAGAACAATGTTGAATATTCGAGGTCGTGCACTTCGAAAAAAAGGAATGGGTGACGAGGGTAAGAATTTAAAAGGTAGAGGAGACGCTGTAGTTAGTGATTAACACGGAGATTTTTTACCTCCCATTGAAATTACGTCGAAAGTCATTTATTTTGTTATTGTTATTATTTGGAAAAGAAAAATTAGGCAGAAAAATAAATATACGAAGTGTTTTTGCTAGTTTTCCAATCAATCCTCTCCTGTCTTTGTACTTTTTGTCAATATCTCCAGTTGGAAAACGATCGTAATCGAATTTCAAATTAAATACAGGTTCAAAGTTCAATGTGGTGAAACAATGTCATCCACGTTAATACGCATGTTTAATTAATTTACTCTATTTTTTATTTCCAACTTCGTCGATTCTCGTCAACGGAAGTTTGAAATTTCACACTCCTGCAAGTCAGAGTTCATCGCATAAAATTTCTTTCGTTCTTTATTTTTTTTTTTTTTTTATCATTCCAAATACGACGATTATCCACAATTCCATTATTTTCAAATAATCGACCATTCATTCGGTCGGAACTTTCGAAAATTTCATGCTAATGGATTCTCAAGTATCTACTCAATTGGATAATTCATTGGAATTTTTCAGATAATCAACTGTTTTTTTTTGGTTTCTTGAAAAATATTTCGAGTTTGAAAAAATATCTTCCCGTTTCCTGGCCAACGTGTTGTAAAATGGCAAAAAATGAAAGTAAACCAACATTGTTCGGACTTTTTGAAGTTTGTAGAATAAAATCAATCCTCAAAGTACAAACTCATAAAGTTCATGTTAACTCATGAAATTGACTTTTCACATGAAGCAGTGAATTTGGAGAACAGCTATTTTTGGACTATAATCTCGTGTCTGCATGGATTGTCCTGTGATAATATCTTCATCGTTAAAAAAAATACTCTATTGGTTGCAAGATTCTCAATATATTTCTAGACACGGTGCAAATAAAGGATGAAGAGTTTTCATTACAAAATCAATCCTTTGTGCATGTTGGAAAACGTACAGTGGATTTAATCAAAACACCAAATTTTTCATATGTACTGACATTTTGTTTGCAATAATTTACTTTGTATCCCAAAAAAACGAGAACTGAACCATTCACAAATAATGAAAATAACGAGTTTTCCATCCCATGCATTTTTGTCTCGTTTTTGAGTGTCAAAGTATTCAAATTTCGTCATTTCAATATGATGGATTTCTTTTTTGTGATATAACGAGATTTGTTTGACTTTTCAAAGTTTTCTAAATACATTTTTTTTTTTTAAATTCGCAATCTCGCAAGATTTTATTTGTTTTTTTTTCACCTTAGAATAATATTAGATTTTATGTGATACCAAATTCTTTTTTAAAAAGGTGCAATTCCAGGAAGGTATGAAAATAATTCACAATTATAAAATATTTACTAACCACTCCGATTTTTGAAACTCTCGGCGAACTCATGGATGATGAATCCAATGGTCTTATAGTACTTGAAATACTTGGTGGTGGAACGATGGTTGAGTTCTCGGTGCTCTTCGAGCGTCCATGCGATCCTGAACACCGATTAAAAACAATACAATTTTTAATTCTTAGTTTTTTAATTGAATCTCCTTTTTTTGAAAACTCTCAATTTTTACTGGAATATTTAATGGAAAGTTTATGATTTTCAGTCGAAATTTTTTGGAAAATTCGGACGAATTGAAATTTTTATTTTACTAGTTCGAGATTTGATTAAGGTTGAAAAAAATGGGAAGAAAAACGTGTTGCTAGAGGACAATTACCGCAAAAAATGACGAATCAAATTTATTTTTAAAATTCGATTTTTTCCGGTGGTTTTCATTGAATTTGAATGACTCTTGTTTATTTTTATTTTTTTCATTTTCTCAAAAAAATACCACTTTTTCAGCAAATGTTCGAATCAACTTTTATTCATCGACAATGTAACGCGTCTTATTGCGAATCATTGAAAAACCCTGAACCTTTCGATCGCACAACAATTACTTACACAGTTGATTTTATAAACTGACGTCAGGTCGCGTCGGGCGAAATGCTAATACAAAAAAGTTGCTGACGCCCGGCGATTTCTTGTCCGAATTCGGCAACTGCACTCCTGAAACAATACAGTGCGACACTAAACCCTACATTTTGTCCCCTCATTTCAAACTATTTTTCATGAATTTTTCTCTCCATTTTAATCATTTCGAAAATCAATTGTTCGTGCTACATTATTTTTTATCGGTTTTTTAACCTACGGCTCCGCCGAACGAGTGTCTCCGGGCGCCAGCTCATAAAATTTCGATTTTTCAACCTTCCATTTTTCATCAAAAATAAATCAACATCATATTAAAAAAAAAAAGAATTTAGAACATTTCTTCAATTTTTACTCGCGCATTTTCAAGTGGCGCATTATATTTCAATTCTTTATTCTTTTTAGCTTCCATTATTTCAAGAACTTTCCAATTATTTACAAATTGTTAAACAATTTATTTTGACACACAAGAAATTTTGTATTTAAACAGACAATTTTTATTTAACCAGTAAAAATATCTTTCGTAATTTTATTTGGTCTTCTCGTAATTCTTTCTTGCGTACAGAATTTGTAAATTTTATCGAATAATTGAATCGTCAAAATGCGTCAACGTTATGCAAAAAAAAAAAAATCTTTCGAATAAATAAAGTGCTACTGACTTTTATTTATGTGAGAACAGAAACTCGACTCGAACTTTACTGCTATATATACACGAACATATAAACATGACATAAAGAAAGGAAAATTTTACCAGTATTTCGTTTGACAAGCTTGACTTCATTTGGGGATCGATCGGCATTGTTGTTATAAGGTAAAAAACATCGACAGCACTCTTCTCTAAGGTTCACAGCATAACTTCCATAAACGAGAGGATTTGCACACGAGTTACTAACCGCCATGATAAAGAGTGCATCCTGCAATCTTTGATCAACTTTCTCGGCACTGTCGCGATCCATCATGTACCTTAAGTCAAAAATTTGAGTTAAAAACAATAATTACGTAATTCACTCTTCCCATAAATATATTAGTAACGATTCCCATCATTCAAAACGTTACTTATTTTTTTAAATCATTCAGAGATATCGTGCGTAGCAAATTTTTAAAAGTATATTACATTGAATCAATGTTATTGTCCTAATAAATAGTCTATTTATTTATTCATTTATTCATGCATTTATTTATTCATTTATTCATTTATGCATGTATGTATGGATATATGTATTTATTTGTTTATTTATTTACTTATTTATTTATTTATTCATTCATTCGTTCATGCATTCATTCATTTGTTTCATTTATTGATTTATTTATTTAACTAACCATAAAAGCATTGCTACGTAAGGTGTCCAACACAAAATAAAAACAGCAACAATCGTAATGGTCATTCTGAGGGTTCGACTTCTTGCTCTCTCGATGCTACTCATGTCTGATCTTCTCAGTCTCATTTTACTGCCGCTCGAACTCGTGGCACTACTTCGCAGAGTTCCGTTGCTGCTTGACCTCGTAATGACTGTGAAAAAAAAAAAAAAAAAAAAAGAAGAAGTTGTAATTAAAGCTTGGAAACAAACATAAAGAAGAAAAAATTTGTTTCCATTTCTACGTACTCTGGTCACTGCTTTCTCGGCTCCTGCTGTTTATTTCACACAGTATCTTTGTGTACGCCCAGCATATTATAACGAGCGGCACAAAGTACATTACAAGAACGCAAAATATCATGTAGGACGCTTCGTCGACTCCCGAATCAAACGTAACACACTGCTTATAGTCCGGATATTTTGGATGTGGCAAAACGTGAAATATGAAACACTGCAACAATAATTTATCATTAAAAAACCACTTGATTCAAATAAATTGGGGTATATTACCATTTTTATTTTTATTTAAAAAAATTGATGCAACATCTATTTGCAGCAATCGATATTCATTGGCTTTTCTTTGAAACGATTCAGATCAAATAAATTGGAACTTTATGCAATTTTTGTGGATAGACATTTGAAAAAATTGATGAAATACTTATTTGGGTATCAAAATGAATCATCTTCTTAGCAACAAATATTCATTGTATTTTAATTGGAGCGCTAGAAAAATAAATTAATACGAAAATATGCTTCAATCGAAATTAATTGAAGAATAATACAATTGTTAATAAAATTTAAACAAATGTTGAAAAGTAAACATTCGGATGTTGAATCGATTGACCTTTTAGTAATAATATCGTTGACGGGATTTTTTTTTCCAAACAGATCCAAGATTTGAAATGGAGTAATGAGATTTTCTCATTAACGCCCAACGAAAAACAACATAGGAAGCTTTCAGCAACTTTTATGTAACTTTTACATAAACTCATATTTTTTCGTTCGCAAACTCATTTTGTAAATGATATTTATTCTAAAAAAAAGAGGTTAAAGTTTTCAAACTGTTCTAGTCACATTTTTGATTGTCAATCACTCATTATGGATCATGAGTTCTAGCACCGACGTTAATTAATTCGTGTTTGGTTCGAGTTGCATTCGTTAGAGTTGAGTACTTTTCCACATGTATTGGAGCGTGTCTAATCGGAAGCTCTATTGAAATGAGATTGCAAAGTTGCGTAGTAGGTTGACGTACAATTGTAAAAGCTTCATTCTGATCCAAAAGACTTTAAACATTGTCGGAGTACGTGAAACTAACTAGATTTGCTCGTTTTAATCCTTTTACGTATCTGAATGAATGATACTTTGTCTGGTAACGCGAAACGCGTAAATATTCAATAGGTATACCTTTCAACAATTGAACAAACTGTTTATACCGAATGTACGGAATCTCGTAATTCCTTTAAATTCAATTTAATTCGATAAGAAAGGAAATGAGATAAAGAAAAATAACTTATGGCGATGAATATATTTAAAAAATATAATATTATTTTATTTTAAGTTTAAATTCATTGGAACACATGAAAGGCTTAATTCATAATAGCAATTTCGAAGAATCAAGAATGTGAGTCAACAAAACAATCATTTCAAATCAAATAAACTAGATATTTTTGACTCTCTCTATAAATGTTGGAAAAAAAAAACTTTTTTCTAGTGAAAAATGATTTTCCAGCATTCCACGTCAAACCGAAAGAGAAATAAGTGACACGAATTTTGTTAGAAAATCGGTCACATCTGGATATTTATTCGGGCGTGTACACTCGAATCGTTTCAAAAATTGACGACCTGCATCGGTCATGATTTGCTCATGTGGAATATTCAATTTTTTCACGACGTGAATTGTACGCAGAATTCAACTGCAAAGCATTTATATTCAATTTAATCTTCTGGGATGAAAACGAATCTGAAACGTTATCGGGGATTTTTATAGTTCAAAATACTGCTGTGACACGATGATATTTATAAAATCATTAATTTCTTCGAAAAATGCAAAAAATCATAATATGAAGAACAAACCCATCCGCGCGTTAACGGATGCACTTTGCATAATGTGGCGTCGAGGCTTGCTTAAAGAAGCTTTTTTCATTACTTCGCGAGCTAAAAAAAAGCTTTGACATCGTTAAAGAAGTAAAGACCAGAGGAGGGAGAGACAGGGTGAGAAGTGGGAAGAAAAAAAAAACAGTGACTTTTCTCCGCGATTGTAGGATGCGGGTCTTGTGCATAAGGACCGACAAATATGCACCTACGTCTTATCTAAATTTTGCATCTTGTCAGAAGAAACAAATATGAACAAAAATTTTGAACAAAAGTAGGACGAGGCAACGGGATAAAAAAGTGTCAAATTAATTTGACTCCATCCCCTTCAAATTGTCAATAAATAAAATGAGAACAAATGATTTCCCTGCCGTATTATTTATCAACACACTTTTCAAATTATTTAAAACTGCAGTTCTTTTTTTAAAAAATCAATTTTTTGTCTCTCAGAAAAGTTATCGAAATAATTTCTTTCAAATAATACAAATATCAGCAAAAACGATGATTTTTATGTTTTTAGTCATTTTAAGATTCATATGATTGTTTAAAACGGCTTTACCAACCAACCGAGTAAAAGTACAGTTTTTTGTCTTTCAACAAAAAAGTTTGAAATAATTTTATCCAATGTCTCTCAAATGGTAAAAAAAATGAGAATAAATAATGTCTTTATATTTTTGATGATTTTTAGATTTTATGGATCCTTCAAAACTGCAGTATTTTGAGAAAAAAAAACTTTTTTTTGCGTTTTTTTTTTGTTTTTGTTGAAGGTGTGAATTCTCGTGCAGATACTCACTCAGTCGCGCGCGTGAAAAATTGGCTTTCGCTTCTGTATTTTAAACACGTAGAGATATGCATTGAATGTTGTGAATGAGACTCGTAGGCAGTAATAGGGCACTCGGTTAGCCTCGTATTTAGCTCGATAGGTACTTGAAAAAATTCGATACAACAAGAGGCTTAGAAATATACATGTATATACGTAAAATTGTAAATTGAGAGCAAGAGAAAACTCAAGCAGTATTCAAGGCCTCGTGGTCCAATCACGAATCGCCCATTTCTGCAATGTTCGAACAATGGAGCTTGGATATATAAGTATCGTATTCGAAATCCCCTAAAATCGATGAAAGGGCTTTTTATCGTCACAACGATCATTATTGAGAAGTTACAGAAAAATAAAGAGGATTTTGTATTTTTTCAATATCCATTGTTAGGACTTTTTAACTTGGATTCTTGCAAGATAAAATTTCATTTTTCGTGTCGTTCAGAACTTCAAAATTTTTTTATATTTAAATAAAAAATGTCGACCGTTGAAATAATTATTCTAGATTGTTTTTGTCTGTGAATTTAAAATGGAAATAAACTAATATTTTCTTCGAATTTGATATTCAAATTTTCTAGAGAAGTAAAAATTGTCTTCGGAAGCATTTCTACTCTTGACGAAGAATAATTGATGAGAAATTAACTTGCCTGTGGTACTGCGTAAATGGTGCTGGATATCCACGCAAGTATTAACATTATTTTACCACGGCGTCGAGCGTCGTTAACTCTCAGTGGATGAAGAACTGCGAAATATCTAAAAATGAGAATGAAATAGGAAATTCTATTGCGAACACTTTGTGGAGTTTGTTAATAATAACACACAAGGTGGATGCAAAAGAAAATTAATTGTCGTTCAGAGACCATCAATTTTTTCATTGTTTCTTTTTTTTTTCACTACATTTATAAAGATGAAAAACGAACCTGTCAAGCGAGACACAAACGAGTATATTACTCGATAGGTAAAGACCAAAGGCTCGCAAAAAAGCAAAAGCTTTACAAGCGAAATTTCCAGCGATCCACTGGACAGTCAATCGCCAACCAACCTGAAATCACATTTCCAACAAAGTCGAAATACATAACATTTGCCACAACATTTCAATGAAGAATGAGAAGAGTCTCAATCAACTAAAAAGGATAAAAATCAAACAAGATTTCAACAACGAAAACATGCATTAAAGAAGAAGTTCACAAATTTTTCTTATCGAATAAGAAATTGGTTGTACGACGTCGTAGATTCTTGTTTTTTTTTTAATCATTTTTCTTACTATTGTGAGATTTTTCATTGTGTTGCTGGAAATATTGATTTTTACTTCGGATTCAATGGAGAGATAGCCGTTAGGAAAATTGAGGATCTGAAATTTTTATTGGACCAAAAATACCGCTGGTAGTCGTCGCTTTATTGATCTAGTCAGGCTAATTATGAAAGAGAATGAGGGAGAAGGGGAGAAACAAAGTGAGATCATTGTTTAAAATATTCAAAGAGTTCAATGAATATTCCCGACGTCTCCAACCGCGAGTCTTCACAGTGGATGGCGAAATCGATCGCGCCAAAAGAGGCCGTACGTACGTTCATAATATTCAAAAAGATTGAATCCATAATTCTTTGTCTATGTTTTTTTTCACATTATGGATTCAAGTAAAATGAAAAAAATATTATTGAACGTTTTTTTTCTCATAAATAGTAGGAATTAAAAAAAGTGAGCTGACAAAAACAGAAAAAATCGAATTGTCCTGGACGGGGAATTTGTCAATAAAAAAATATGTCAGACGAGTAACTGAATAAATGATTTTTCAAAATTAAGGACGAGGATTTCTCGAAAGGAAAAATGCTTTACTTCTTCAAAAGCAGATTTTCAATGCACGAACAAATATTCAACGGATAGAATTTTTTTTTTTTTACGTTTTTTCAAATCGATGCAAACGTGACCCCGCATTTTTCATTTTAACTCAACAGTCATACATCAGCAATGAATCGATCAACAAAATGAAATTTTAGGAAAAAGGTAAAATAGCGATGCTTCGTGAATACACGGTGCATCGGTGAGTGTCCTTTAGAACCGTTTACGCATGAAATATTTACGGACAAACTTCAACATTTTTCACAGTTCAAATGCTAGATTTTCTATTCTCATATTTTTTTTGTATTCACGAAAACGTCTAAACTAAATGAAATCTCGTTTTTGGTTAATGTGATAAAACTGCATCTAATTTTTCCCTCGAAATATGGGAGAGTTTGAATAAAAGTACATTTCAAAGCATAAATAAGAAAAGAAAAAACAAATCTTGATAATAATCAAAAGTTTAAAGACGTTTGAAAAAAGCAATTAAATAAAAAGAAAAAATTAGAATTCTTGTTTGAATATACGATTAAATTTGATTAATATTATTCCTAATTATATCAATTGACTGAAAGGTAAGCGAACAAAGTGGGCTGTCGGAGGTGCCAAAAATTTCAAACTTGAGAGAAGTCTCAATATACATAACTAATTATTAGATAATAGTTAATATTAGATCTCGTTACGTATTGAAGCATCAAGTATAAATTTTCATACAAATTAATAGGCGAGTAAATCAGCTGAAGCGATTACATATTCTTGTTCATCAGATTTCTGGAAACTCTGACAATAAAAAATAATAATAAATGTTTTTAATAAAGTAATGCTTTAATATTTTAAAAAATGGTGAGCTTAGATAGATCTTTTTTTACCTCTACTGGTATCATGACGAATGTCACAAGTAGATCAGCCGCTGACAAGTGACAAATCATTAAAGATATCCTGGATTTTCGATATCTGCCACGTGAGAGTGTTACGAAAACGGTAAGATTACCAATAGCGGAGACCAAAAAGCACAAACAGTAGACAATTATGACAGTCAATGATTGATTGGTAAAAACCATTTCCGGTGGCAGGGTTGCATTGGTCACATCGTTATCGTCAATAGTGTCGTTCAATATTATTCTGCACACAGTAAATATCATACAAAACTCAATAAAAATAAATATTTTATTGAATTATCAATATTTTATATGAAGATTGAATTTACTTCGTCTTTGTGAAAAAATTGAAATAATGTCAATCGAAATAGAATGAACTTAATGATATTATGATTGCTTAGTTTTTGAAAAATAATTAAATTTCGTATATCGAATAAAAATTTATCGAATTCTGTGTTATAAATGATACTTTCACTGAATTGAAGCAAACTATATTTTTGACAAAGTAATTAAATTTCTTTTTTTGATTTTTTATAATTTTACCAATTATTTTTTGAATACTTACCCTTGGTAGTTGTCCATTATGTCTAATCCTAAATTTCGCACGTTCACACAGCAATTCATTGTTAATTATTGACGAAATTGTTTTCACCCTCACTACATATTATCATTTCGAAAATTCTTGGATTATGAAACATCACTAATGAGTAATACATCGGAAAATAATTGTACACAGGTGATCGAAGGACCACTCGTTGTTTTTTTTTTTTTTTTTATATTGAAAAAAAAAAATCAAAGTATATTTCGATCTTCTTCACGTCGATCACTGTCACTCAATTTAATTCGAACTAAAAATCAATGAATATTGATTCAATTTAGTTTTCAATAATTTCACAATATTGTTTGATAACTGATGAATAATTTTGAATTTCATTTATAATAATATTTAATATAAACAATAAATAAAACTTTTCAAATATTTTTAGAGAATAGTCACTTCAACTTTAATGTTTTGAAATAAATCTAATAAAATGAATTACAGTTTTTCACTATTTCACAAGAGAGCATTTTTATTGATAAACAAATGAGTTTTTATGGTTTTTTCAAAGTACGTAACTCCTTCGGACTATCCGACGCTAAAAGATTTTAATTTTCAAGTTTATTTTCGAAATAGTTATGTGCGCGTTGCAAGGGTCGCGTTAGGAATGCGACTAGTTCTTGCGGTCTATGGACCAGCGGATAAAATGAAGAGGAGCAACAAGGAGGGCGCTGCATCTCTTCGAGGCTGCAATCACGCACGCCCGAAAAGCTTTCCAGTTCCCTCACGTGGGTAGAAAATTGCATGAAACGGATGAAGATCGTTGTCGGAGGGATAAAAGAGCTTGCATATTTAGTCTCTTTCATTCGTTGAACCATTTGCATCACCAAACACACACCGAAAAATGCATGTGACGGTATAAAAATGTAGCTAAAAAACGTGATTATCTTATTTACAATAAAATGTACAATAAATTTTACATAAAAATGAGTCAAAATATGATCCAACTCCTGCAATGAATTATTTATTTCAATATTTTGTTTGTAACTCACCATAAATTTCATCGCAAAATTCCAAACGTTTTTTTTTTTTTTTACAGCCCAAAAATGATGGAATCGACGAGAACGAGGAAAAAAGATAAATAAACTTATTCCATTAAAATTTTTGTCGTTCAACTTTACTTTATTTCGTAATTAGATAATAAATGTATTTCGTGTGTTTCATTTGTGATGCTGCAAAGATTTATCGCAGTTTCTATGTCGGGATTATTGTAAACAATAATTTTACTTATCGTTGTGGCTTGCTCGATTGGATTCGTTGAAGTGCAAGCTTTTTTCTTCACATTCACTATGTTGCTCAGTTTGAGGGTCGTATATGTTGCAGTTAGAATCAAAAATTCGCCATCGTCAACGTGGGAACCGTAAAATATTTTTCCGTTTGCTTCGCAAACAAGCGCATCGCATGCTTTGTGTATATAAAGTGTCAAGTCGCCTTGAATCGTTGTTGCTGAAGTCATTGTCACATTCTGTCATTAGAAACGAACGATTTTGATTAGGTCTTAGGAACAATTATCATTTTTCTTAGAAATGATTTTTTTTTTTAAATTGAATAATGTTGTAACGGATGAGAAACACCAGAATTTGTGTAAAAAAATTCACATTCGAGTAAATTTACGTTTAATTAATTCACATCCAAATGAATTGACAACTTTGAAATAAACAGAAGGGAATTACCTTATGAATGGGAATTATCGTTCCTGGTTTTATCAACGTTACGATTTCACCTTCAAAAGCGTTTATTGGAACGAACCCTATTGACGTCGGATTAACTTCAATGCGATTAAAAAGATGTCTCCATGGATATTTTCCAGGAATAAACATTGGAACTTGTTTTATTTTGGGCAGGGTTACCAGACCTGAAATGAAAATTGATTCAATTCAATTTCTTGTTTTCTAGAATTTTGTTTTCAGAGTTGTTTTGCTGAAAAGGAAGTGAGTTTGGAAGTCCTCGAGTGATTTTTTTTTTCTCAATGTCGTACACGTTTTTGTTGCTCAATTTAAAACACATAGAAATTTAAAAGAATCAATAAACAAATATCATTTCATACTCTTGTATGATTTAGTAAAACTAAAACGTTTTTTTTTTTTTTTTGCTTTTTTAAGAAATAAACTTTTATATGGTGACCACGTTCTATGCATCCGAGAAAATAAAACTGAACATATTCATCATCTGTATCAATGTTGTGAGCAATCAACGTACCACAATTATTCAGAAAAACGATTTTTTAAGTTTAAAAATTTGAAACAAGATTACTTTCACTCGATTTTATTACCTTCGATTAAAAACAATGTAATGAAGATGTCTACCAAATTTCAAGTCAATCTGTCACTTAATCATTGACATTTCGTGGTCACCAGTATAAAAAAGATATTTTAGTAAAATCCTTTATTATATAAGACCCTTGTCATTTGTTTCCTCCCACCTCAAATTTTTTACGTTTTTAAAATATGTAATTTATTCGATAAATTCGAGTTAAAAAAATAACTAATCGAAAGAATTGTTGTAAACTCTAATTCACATAAAAATGATGTATTACCTAATTGATATGATTTTGAGATATTTTTTCGATAAATTCAAGTCAAAAATAATTGATTGAGGCAATTGTTGTAGTTTGTAATAAAAGGGATAAAAAAATTCAACTATTTTCATTTCACTTTATACGGAATTTTGAATTAAATTGAAGAATACAAAATAATAAAAACAAAAAAAACAAGTAAATGGTGAATTTTCGTACCCACAAGAATTCCATATCCCCACATAAATTGATTCGGTGTATGTCTCGCTTGTAAATGTTCTGGATAGTGGACCGAGGTGGGTGACAATATCGGGAATCCATCGTGGTGAAATAGGGCTATAATAGTTCTGACATATGTCATAAAGGATGAACGACGTCTGAGATGTTGCTTGATGTAGGTCTCTGAAGTTCCGGCTAAATGATCACCACCAGGTAGATTCGAGGGGATTGCAAGAACGTGAGGCCAAGCTACAGATGCGCCGAACCATCTTGATGACATATTGATCCAGAGACACATGTTGTTAACAATGTAAAAAGTGATGAATTCATCAAAACGTGCTTCGACAATTCATTCGTTTTATAGATTCATGTGGATAATTATTTTCAGTATTAAATAATTAATAGGCCTCGATGAGGAAACAGTAAAAAATAAAAATAAAAATAAAATAAAATTATAAAAATAAACTAATTTATTAGAATATTCACAAAATGACTGTTTCATGAAGTAGAAATGTTGGAAAATAGCTCAACAAATTTCAATCAGTATTTTGTACACGAATCGTTCGAAAAGTAAACGTAGGAGATTTTTTTGTTTATTTGACAAAGTGATAACGATGAGCTTAATTAATAAGAGCTTCAGTGAATAATTGCAGACTTAGTGAAACATTGATAGTAACTCACCGACTGCAAAGCTCATCACCGTTTGTACCAAAAGGTAGATTTTCACCAGTGCCACATGCATACATCGGGGAAGGTAATTGGCCAACGATGCCTGAGCCAACACCAGCTCCAATGGCAGCTGCCAATGCCGCCCAACTTGAATTACCGGATTCACCCCACAAGCCACGTACGACGAGACTCGTTAAACCTTCTCTTTGTCGCACGAAGTTGCTAAAATCCGAGGAGTACAAACCGTGTTCGGTGTAATGCAATTCACGTCTCACAGAGGAGACTAAAGTGTACGGAACTGTGGCATTTCCCATTAAATTTTGTATCATCTACGTGGCAACGAAAACAAAGAGTTAATGAAAGTTCACACGTGATCGTAAAATATTGTTATAACAAAGTAATCCTATAGTATTAAATTTTCAAATATTCATTCATTATTTCATTATATATTGATTATTATTTATTGTATTTTTGTAAAATATATTTTTGAGTTTTTTGAAATATATTTTGACTCACAGGAGGCAAGTAATCGAAAGTGGAATTATCCGGAACTGGAAGATTTTTTGTCTCGTCCTTCGGCCACGAATCCCTCAAATAAACGAATGTGGCATTTCCAAAATTTTTCAAATAAACGTTAAGGGAAGCTAAAGATTCCTCGTGCGTTTTCTTGTCGTGCCAGTCAGGATAAAAAACTTGTTTTTTATTGTACAATCCACCATAGGGGTTTGAATGATTATTTAGCAACAGCAAATTGTTGCTCAAATTCAAGGCGAGCATGTTGTTCGCACCAAATACCTGTAAATTATGTTTCTTCATTATTATTATTATTATTATTATTATTATCATTATTATTATAACTCTTATAGAGATTCTCTGTTATGTTTATCTAGATTTTGTTTATTAAAGTGCATTCGTCGTAGAATTTTTGGAAGCTTTTCCGCTTTCCCGCATTTCCTCATTCCTCACGGATTCCGCGGCAATCCCTTATTTCCTCGTGAGTTTGAGTAAGAGGTTCGAAGCTGAAAACCCGTTGAGTTGTTATTCGTAACGTGTAACTTATTGCAGTGAAACGTTATGTCTCGTATGGTCGTACGAAATATTCCGAGAACTGACAATGCGAGAATGTTTGAAATAAATCAAAGGAAGAGAATTCCATTTCAGAGAAATCTATGAGAGTGCATTTTCAAACGAGACTTCGTGGAAGTAATGATCTAATAAGCAACTGGAAAATAAAAAAGCTTGGGATAAGGCCAATACTTGGTTGGGTGAGGACGATACTAAGCCCTACACCAGCTCGTGTTTGAATCTGCCAATCAATAAAAATCGAGTTGCCCGTAACGACTAGGTTCTGCCCATTTTTCTTTTGCCCCCATATAAATGGGATTGCGGGTTGTTTTGAAAAAGAGTGACTGTGGGCAACACTTTCGGCGAAGAGTCTCACGAAAACACAAACAGGAATGGTGAAGTGTGACAAAAAGTGGGATTGAGTGATGGGATATTTACGTAGAAACTGGCCACAGTGTATGATCAAGAACGTTGAAATCAAAACAATGAAAACAATAAAAATAAATGATATACTGTGAAATAATGAAAATAATGAGAAAATCAATGATTTCTAATAACTAGACGGACGAGTATAACGATTCATAATAAAATTGAAACAATTTTGTAGTTGATTACAAGACATGAATTGAAAAAAAAAATTGTGATTTTTGAGAAATTTTATTTATGTTCTTTTATTCTATTTTTTCCTGTTGATTATTTGTTCTTTTTACTCACCATTGGAGCAAGATGAGGAATAATAAATCGTTTTTCGGTCTCGGTACTCAAACGTTTTATTGCATTTTCGACAATGAGTTTATCGCTAGAACTCATGGGCTCATTGCCCATAGTTGGATCGAATTCCTGGTGAATACAGTGACTATCCCATGGCGTATCTTTCATAGCCTCAATGAGTTGTTCCAGTGATTCGATCAAATCAGTACTTTTTTCATTAGGACATACATGAAGTCCTAAATTAGACAATTCAATTGAATTTATTGCAGGCTCATTGTCTCGCAGAGCTTTCGTTAATTGTCCAATGGCCTCGAGTGGCGTGGGTCCAGCAAAGACGTGAACGGAAATTTCACTTGGCAACGAAAAACCTCGCAGAACAATTAAATTCGATTCGTTAATAACCTGTTGAATTATATAAACAAAATTGTAATAAAAAATATTTTTAATTTTTCTTTTCAAAACGAGAACCATTTCTCTTCGTTCATTAGTATTATTTTCATTGGAAATACTGCATGATTTTCTATCGGTTAATCTTTCAAGAACTATTTCCCTTTGTATAATTAACTGTTGTTTTTCTTGGTCAGGAACTACTTCCTTTTTTTTTTTCTCCTATCAATTCTAAGGAAAGGAAAAACTCATCAGCCTCGAGGAACTCGTGGAAAATCGAAATATTATAAGAAGCTTTTCTTTTCATCCCTTGCAGTTTTTTATCTTATAAAAATGAATACATGCTGTTGTAAGGTATTAAGGTCAGCGTTGAATCAGACAAAGCCCTGGAAGCTGGCATTAGATAAGTTATTCGATTGCATGTGGGATCAACAACGTTTATTAATGGAACCTCCACATTTTGTATTTATTCACTACCTCGAACTGCTATTATTTACCACATTTTTATTTCAACAAAAACTACATTAATAATAATAATAACAATGACAATAATAATCAGGAAAGCAGGAATTACTTTT
Organism: Campoletis sonorensis; assembly: GCA_013761285.1. Taxonomy (NCBI): domain Eukaryota; kingdom Metazoa; phylum Arthropoda; class Insecta; order Hymenoptera; family Ichneumonidae; genus Campoletis; species Campoletis sonorensis. Next base: position 227,420 of record JACEOJ010000069.1, read on the forward strand.
CTGTTGGCTGAGAAGTCATACAGATTCTGGACGCAATTTGAAATACGTTACAGGGGAGAGTTATGTCTCGAGTCTGTAAAGTAAAGTTTGATAGGTCATCATGTTCATTATATTTCCAAAGAGAGAAGTCATATTATCTGAGTTTTCAAACTGTAATTAAAACCTTTGATACATTGACGGTTTAAAGTACAATAACAAATGTTAATGAGTTCAATGTTTTATGCATTGAATACGACTGTTCATTTTTAAAAAATATCTTTAAAGGGGAACATGGGGCAACATAGACGTTTCAGGATTCAAGTCGATTTTATTAATAAGCACACGGTCTTTCAACTTTATGGGAGTCCCAAAGTTGATTCCCGGTCCTTATATATTGAATTGAATTTTCAAAAAAAAAAAAATTGTGGGGCACAACCGACACAGCCTCTGAGAGGAATCAAGACTCGAAAAATAATATGTTTCGGAGTACAAGCGTTGGACACGGCTGTCTTCCTATTGAATACAAACTCTGTGATCCGAGGGAAAAAATTAGACCCCCTAGAGCCAATTACTTGGATGTACGAGACGAAAAAATGGGATAATTTCTCAAATCGCTTTTTTACCGAGTTTTCGATGCATCCAGAAAATGAACTTTCGGACAATTTTAATCACTAATGGAAACTGATGGAGAGGGATCAGTGCACCAACGGTTTGTGCTCTTTTTACTGATGACTACTTATCACTTTCGTTTTTTAAGCTCAATCATCAACACTATGTTCCTTAAAACCATTATAAAGAACTATAAAACTTCTATTGAATTAAGTGTTCCTTTTTATTATCATTGTTATTATTATTATCGTTGTTGTTGAAGAGAATGGGTCGGTTCGCGGCGCGGCGACGGAATAGGCAGTAAGGGAGGGGAGGAGAAAAACATTTGGGACTCCTCGGAACCTCGGATTACTGCGTTGCCGCGGCAGGGGGCCTGCTGATAAGACAGTAATAACCGAACGCTCAGAGAGAGCGGACGCCCCTGTGCGACCCGCAATTCAACACCATTGCGTATTATTAAATATCGAGTTATAACGAAATATTCCTACAGTTGCCTAGACCAGTGTAACATTTTATTTTCCTACATTGTTCCTACATTCAAAGAAGCAAATATATCTAGTCATGATAATAATGATATTATTATTATTATTACTATTATCATTATTAGATATATTTGCTTCTTTGAATGTTCTATTAATCTGATTTATTTATTTATGAAATCACTGTTTATATAACTAATAAAATCACTAGAAGGTCTAATGATACCAATCCACTGATGTCCAAAATTATGTCGTCATTCGTATCATTAGGGCTTTTACGTTTAGTCGTTGAATTTATTATTTTTAATTGAAATTAGTTTTTATCTGTGCACGATCCCTGAGACATTTATAAATGTAAAAAAAATATCGACAGCCATTATTTGTTAACTGGAAAAATACTACAAATGAATAAATAGACGAATTTCGTATTTTTTCACGATGAAAAAAAAAGATTTTTTACTCATTTACTCCACCACAATGTTTCACATGTTTTTTTTTCAATTTTTTTTTACAACGATTTTTATTTGAAATAAATAAAGAAATAATTTATTTTAATTTCCAAATACCGTGCTCAGATGCCTCACAGGATAATTAAAAAAAAGGTCGAAAAGTGTAGTGGTCGAAGTGAATAAAGTGGAATTAAATTTCTTTTAAATTGATTTTGTTTGTCCTGCTAAACTCCATTGAATTTTGTGTTTTCGTTGAGAATTACCTTAATTTCCATGGGACCATAATGGCTAATATAACAAGAGGTACTTTCGCCGTTATTGTTGATACCGAGAAAAGCTACTCGCGATGTACCATTTTCATTATCATAAATCCAATTAGTCGTGCCATTTAATTCCAATTGGTTGAGCCCATAGACAGTACTGTTCGTTATGAAAAGTGTCATTTCCCACAAATTTTCGGTGAGTATTAAAGGCCCACGAGCTGTTGATAACAGAGACTTCGAAGTGTCGTTTTTGCGTGTTACTGTCACGGAAAATTCCGGTGTGTGAACCCACACGTTCATGTTTGAATTTTCATCTGCAATTATCAGTGAAATTACATAATTACATTGAACTCTTCTTCTTTTTATATCGTTATCATTATTTTTTGTTAAACTTTGTTGTTATTTTTTTTGAAAAATGGAAGTTTATGTTGTTAATTGTGATCAATCATTTTTTTTTACTCCTCAATTTAATTATTTTTCATAAAATTGGTATTTCATTTCATACCAGTTTGCAGATTCGAAGTCCTTGTTGCTGAGCTTTGTGGTAAAAAATCCAACAACGTTTCAGCAGAATTTGCAAAGCTTCTTTGTTTTTTGGTGAAAGTTCTAGTGGCTTGGGCTTCCGTTGGATTAATTGTCAAAGCGAATTCAATGTGATTCGGGTCAGAATGTTTTGTGAGATGCAGACTCAACGATTTAATGTTCTCCTTGCCAAATGGGCTTCGTTGTCTCCTCGGTACCAAAACATCAAATTCTGTGAACATTTCATTCAATTAAATTTAACATTTGATAGTATTCATAATCTCATTATTGAAAATCTAGTTTCTCCTAAATTTTACATAAATTCATTTCATTTTCAACAAAATGTCGAAACAATTGACAATGAAATATCTCTCAAATCTCTGGAATTTAGAAGAAAAAAAAAAAATTTGTGGACAAATTTTAGAGTTGATCCGTGGAACAGGAATTTTTCAATTGTTCAGTAGGTAGGAAGGTAAGGAGTTTTACACGCACACCATTTTCGGGTTTTTACATGAGTATTTTCCCACTATGTTCCGTTCCGCCTCGACTGGCTTTGGCCTATCCACAGTTTTTCCACTACCTGGACCTATATTTTTACGTGGGTTTCGAACCACGCAATTGTTCAGTATAAGTCTGCACTACTACCTTAACAACAGTACCATATTAATCGACAAACTATTTCAACATTTATATTATCGATTATTATTATTACTAAAGTCGACAAATCAGTTGAAACCTCATCATTTTATATTTGTCGGCTTTCTGGGTTTGCCAATTGCTTTCCTTTATTGATTGGTATCTGCGGCGTTCTGAATTCACTCCAATCAAACTTCAATAGACGCATTTTCAGCATTTTTACGGGGCGATAAAAGTTGTCGGTTTAAGACAGACCAGGTGTGACGAAGGAAGGTATTAAAGATAATGATGTCCAGTAAAGGTCAATTATGACGACGAGGAGAAATTTGAAAAAAAAAAAATGATAATCACCTTGATATTCTTGAGCCTGGTTTTTGAGCGTGTAGCCATGACGAGATGGTATCGAATGGTAGCAAAATTTATTTTCTCCGTCCCAGCAGCAATCAGCGTTGTTGCATTCGTCGGACGAAAGGCTTAATCTTCCAGGGAAGCAATCGACACGATAACTCGCTCGTATGTTACACGTTGATATCCAAATATCGGTTGGTTTATTCAGTACAAAGTACATTGACAGATAAACCATTGTCATTAAACAAGCAATGGCGAATAAAGTTGTTGCACCGTATTTTACGACTGGTGAAAGTAAAATTCGATGTCTCAAACTTGCTGCATCAAAAACAAATGAAAAATTTAAAAACGATTCTTCGAAACTCATTTTTAAAATTGATTATTTTTTTATGTATGAGAAAAACATGAAAAATGTTATTTAGGATTTTTCTAAAAGTTGATTTAATTCGTGCAATTTTCTGCTCTCCAAATTTTGCATTGTTTCTGGATCTAAAAAAAAACACACACACACAATTCCTGTTCTTTCTTTTCAATTTTGTTGTATTTTTGGTTTAATCTCTGAGATGAACAATTATTGTAAAACATTTTGACATTTCAAAATCACGATTAAGTATGTCGATTGATTTGAGCTGAAAAAACAAGCGTGTAACAATCAACTGGTTTCAATTCTTACCAGTTTCCCATTAGTCAAAGCGTCGGAAAATGCATTTGGAGGCAAAGACTTTATCACCAGTTTGTATATACAGACTTTTTTTAATTAATCAAATGAATAGTAGGACCGAAAACCCGATTACCTTTTTTGGTGACGGCGAGATAATCGTTAGATCCAATCACTGAACCATTGAGGCTTGTGGTTCGTTCGTAAATATCTCGATCCATAACTACGCCCCCAGGAATATTCGAAATTACCATGGAAAGTGCAGTTGCCTGAAGATGTAGCCACAGAGTATTATTTTTCAATCAGTTCGATACATTCTGTTACGTTGGCAAAACATTTTTAAAGTTCGGTGAAAGGTAAATAATTATGTCTCATGAAGAATGTCAAAAATGCGTATGAAAAAAAAAACCTTTTCCGATGAAAGTTCGATACTGTTTTATTGACGTATTTTTAGCCTCCATTCTCCCGTTTCACGTTAACTGGACACAAAAATGCCAGGCATTTTTAAAAACGAGCTGAATGATTGAAACCGGCATTCGATGCACAGGGTTACGATCTTTTTTCAATTTAGTTTTCCATCGAGAAATTGTTTTTTTCTTTGAATTCTACAAAAACGAGAATTTCCGCCGGTGGCAACAAACAAAAAGTTAATAAACCACAGAAATATGAAATATTTATTTTCCTAGTGAACAAGAAATTATATCGATTTTTGTTAATGAAAAAAAAACTTTATTCAATTATCGATTTTTCAATCTAGTTTTTCTCCTTCGTTTCTACATTTTCCTCTCTAACTTCAAACCCAAATGCTATCACTTTATTTTTCTCGCAAAACAAGAAATTATATCGAATTTTATTATAATTAAAAAAAAAACTTTATTCTATTGATTAGGGATTATTATCCCTAATCGAATCTAGTTTTTCTCCTTCGTTTCTACATTTTCCTCACTAACTTCAAACCCAAATACTACCAGCCCGAAAGCAGTGTACTTTTTTAAGTGCTATTTCCTACCTCAGTTCTGTTCCGAGGTGGAATTCTCTCCTCTTTAGTTACCACGTATTTTGGATGTTGGTTTATCACACTCGAGAAGGCGTCTGCAATTACCTGTGACACCGGATATTACATTCTCCCCTAAAACAATTTGCACTGACCATCCACACGACTCTACAGACTAGTATGGATACTGTAGCCCGTGAATGACACATCCACACTGCACTTGTTCTGTCAAGGCTTTTTTTTCTTTTTCTTTAACTACAATTAGAGTAATTATTATATAGTTTATAATTTTTTATTATTTTTATGTATGCTTTTCATTATAATTGTGGTCGTTGAATCACTTCGTTGACACTTTGTTGACACTTTGAAATAATGAAATCCGATTGAAATCTCTTTTGCGTTTAACTCCTGCAAACCTTCGAATAAATGATGCACGTATTCGCGAGCGTGGTCTGATCGATGACACAGAAACTGATATGAAATATTCTCGAGAACTTGCTTGATATCTAAATGCTTGTTATCTTCCTATAAAAGCGATTGATTGATCCACCAACGGGTCTACGAAAAAATGACGTGCGACACTTTCCTTGTGCATCGTTATCTCAAACACCTTGCATTTTTTATTCTCATCTCACTTGATAAACGCGAATTCATGCACAGGCTTTTTTATGTCGATGAATTTATTCGTTCTGACCATTTAATTTTTTTCAAATAATTCCTTCGTTTTTTCGAAGGAGCAGAAGTCGTTTTTGGATTTTTCGAAGCCACTTTTAGTCTGTGAAAAATTAATGGAATATTTTTACTCAATTTTGTTCAGTAACTTAACGTTTTTGATCGTGTAGTTTTTTGGTACAGTTTTTAACGTGATATTTCGATTTTGGAAAATTAAACAGAATTTGTCGATTTTCATGGTCATATTGTCTACAAAATTTAGTCCAATTTTTATTCTCTCAAGTAAATAATGATTATTTATTTTTGAAGTTGGAATATGAAGCTTGAAAATGTAGATTGCAAAAACTGGGTCGCTCGTTTTGTGCAAAATAGCTCGTACAGCATTTTAATCGTCCAGTTCATTGACGAGGGTCGAGTTTTAATATTATTATCTACAACCTTCATCTCTTTGCTGTTCACTGATATGATCGAGCTTCTGACCGGATATTCGATGCATTCATAATGGACAAGCTTTTCCATTTTACTTGGCAATATGCAAAATTTCAATTTACCTTTAGGAATGAAAACGACGTAGTTGTTTGCATTGACTGCACTTAATATTTCTTTTATCGCTTGAAATTTCAAGTGATGATTTGAAATAAAGGGACAACTCGTGATTTTTTTGTTCGTCTTTATTATAAAGGAATTAAACATTAACAAAAATTGAGGAGACAATATCGTTGGTTCTTCATTGCTGATGAAACTATTTTTCAAGTGGTTGGAAGAAGTTGTGCCATTAGGTGTTAAATATTTGAAATAAGTGCGTGAAATTTTTCGTGTCACGTTGATCGTACCTTTGGATTCAAAAGTTAGAATGCCTGAAAACAAAAATGTTGAGAAGAAAATAAAATATGATTAAAACGTTTTTATAAACGTTCCTTTTTCTTTTTTTTTTTTACATCGATACAAACTGTTTCTTACCGACAAGTGACGACGACGTCTGCCATTCATGAATTGTCTTCCAATTTCTTGAACTTTGACGACGATTTCTGTAGGATCAGGAATGTTGCCGAGTCCATTCATTCCCATATTGCCAGGACCTCCACCTCCTTGCTGCCCGTTAAATGCACCTGGCATCGAATCTTGCATGGGAAAAGATTGGCGTACGACCTATTCTCATTTTTTCGCAAACATTAAAACGTTAATTAACATTAAATAAGTTTTTTTAATAAGCTTTATTTTTGTTCTTGCGTAAAAGGGACATTGGTGACAGAAAAAAAAAAATATCGTTACGGTAGTAGCCTCGCCGAAGTGTTGTGCTACAGGATTATTTCAAATTTTGACGACTCGTTCAGGACATTCTTATAAAACTACGTGCAAAATTTAAAAACTATCCACAATATTTTGGTGACGAGATATTTCCAATCAAATATTTCACAGTTTTATAGGAAAAAAAAATCACATTTCACGAAATATCTCCGAAACTTTTCAACAGATTTTTTTCAGTTTTTTTTTTCTCAATTATGGAGAAACACATGACGAAGTTTATCTTAAAAAGTTCTGCTTATTAATTGTGGAAAAAGTGGTTATTTCTCAAACTCTAAACTTCACATTACACGGTTTTTTCCAAAGTTATAAACTATAAAAACTAACACTTTCAGGATTGATCTGCAAGTTCTATATTAAAAATTTTGGTCAATTAATGGCAGAGGTACAGTTAGAAAATTTCTTATAGAACATCGAGAATTGCATCCAGTTGACCAGAGGAGTTTGTGTTTTTTTTTTTTTTAATTGTTCGGTCTCCCGTTTGTGAGAAATTCAATGAACGAAATTGTTTTCTAATATATTTACATTTACGAGGAATCGTTGGATAATAAGTTAAACGCAGAATTTCATGTCAAAAGTTTTACTTATAAAAGGTGCGTTTGGTTAGAAAAAAAAAAAAAGTTATTATTATGTTTCGATTTTTGTGAATAAATGCCCAAAAATTTGAAAAATTTCCCCTTGTCGTTTTCAAACAATAAATCGGAGAACGCTAAAAAATGAGAAAGTTTACGGTTGCAAACGTTATTCTATCGCAACTATAAAATCACTCCATATTTTATAATAATTGTTTTAACAATCATTGAATAGTTACTCCAAGTATAATATTTACGATAACAAACAAATACAGATGAAAAAAAAATTATTAAAAAATCAAATGTTCTTTATGCAACTTAAAGACGAAGAGGTAAAATTTATCGATTCTTACCCTGCTGTTTACCCTCGGTATGGGTGGTGGACCGCCTGGGGGTGGTGGAAGACCATCGGGTGGTGGTGGCATATCTTGGCCTCTAATTGCCTGAAACAATTATAATTATACCAAATTTTATGTCTTATCAGTTGATGAAATAAGAGCAACAAAAAAATGGAAGCACGAAGAAAAAAGCAACTACTTGTATTTTGCAACAAAAATAGTTTAATAAAATATTCGATGAAAATAACATTGAATTTGAATGGGAAAAAAAAACTTAAAAATAATTACAGAAAAGTCTTTCGTGGATATTGAAAAAACTCTCTACGATAATGAAATGAAATCGAAACTTTCAAACCATCGACCAAAAAGTTAAATAATGACGAGAATAATCGAAAATAACTGGTTCTTTTTTTTTCAAATTTGACATATTTATTAAAATAATTTTTTTACCACAATCGCACAGAGGCATCCGATGATCGCCAATTTCAACATCACGCTTCGATCTAAATATACTCGTTTAGACAATATTGTACGAATGAATTCCGGAATATTTTCTTGCGCTTCATATTTATACTTTTTTCATTATTTATATACAGATATACGAACGTACGTGCGGGAAAAAAATAATGTAATAAAAATATGCGATGTTTCGTGACGAAGTTGTCACTTCCGGGAAAAGTGAAAAAAAAAAATCAACTCTGTTTTTCCACCTATTAAATGCCCCTTTACATGTAGCAGGAAGCGATAAAATCTTGTCCAGCGATTTTAATCCAAGTTTTTCAATGTTCACATGCATATTTTTTTACGTCTTTTAAATGATGACACTTAAACTAGTTATTATTTTCATATGAATTGTTCAATGAGATTATTCAAAAAGGATTTGTTGCATAAGCACGATATTTATTTTGCAATGAAAAAAAAAAAAAAAAAAAAAAACGAATCTCGGTTTCTCATAAAACGTGCAACAATGAAAAATATCGTTCGTTCCAAGTACATAATCGATTTGAGTCAATTATCACATTTTTTTCAGTCACACAACTATGAATTATTTTTATGCAAAATTAAACTATTTCCATATCTAGTTACGGTGTTAAATGTAAGATTAAAATGTTTGGAGAGGTTCAATTCTTCGATTTTTCACTGAAATAGATTTGGAAATGAAGATACATGACAATTTTGACAAAAAAACAAACGATGGCATTTGTTTGTTTGGCATTTCATTGATAAAAAATCGATCTAACTTCACTTAAAAATGATTTTCAAAGTAATTGCTATTTTTTTTTCCTTTGTCATATTTTCTGTTTATTCAGATGGTCGCCTGCGAAACTGAAAAACTACGTAAGCTACGATTCTGGCGCATGAATCGATATCCGTTCTCGATATCTTATATGTTTGTTTTCATTTAACTATAATCCGAATATCAGACGGAATACTATGGGACAGTTCGGTGAAATTTGTTGACATTTTTTTAAATGCGATCCCTTCAGACGCTACTCGGGAAAAATCTGGAGTTGGCATTCTTTTGTTAAGAGTAATCGAATCTATCGATTTTATACGGTTTTGACGGTAATACGATGGGACAGGAATTTTGGTCGAATAGGGTCGCGTACTATATAACTATTACCAAATTTTCTTATTCTTTTCAAAAATAAATGAAATAAATGAAATAAATAAAATAAATAAAATAAATAAAATAAATAAAATAAATAAA
>JACEOJ010000069.1:236964-253698 GCA_013761285.1 Campoletis sonorensis
ATAAATAAAATAAATAAAATAAATAAAATAAATAAAATAAATAAAATCAATAAAATAAATGAACTTATAATAAAATAAAGACAGATGCAAATTTCCATGACGATTTGTGCGTTCAAAAAATTATGTAAATGATGGTATAGCATTTTCGAGGTTATAGTTAACATGTAATTAACACATCATATTCGTTTATTGTAAAAAAATGCACACGTTATAACATTACAGCGATGCCAGCCCGTGAAAATAATTAGCACATAATTGCACAACAGTACGTAATATTAGACAACGATGGTGTATTCGAAAAGTTTCGAATATGCGACACGAGAGTGCATGACAGTTCAGCAGATCTGGTAAAATTGCGAAAGTCGTGTGCGTGCGTGTGTATGTATGTGCATTGTACACAGTAGTAGTGAGCGCTGAGCGGCCTCGTCTGCTCGTGTCAATGTACACAGTGCATTCCTGAACAAGTTTCAGACAGTGATTCGAATGATTATTGCAACAAAATTAAAAAGCGTTGACAGTTATTGAATAAACGTGAACGATCTACTTGATGAAAGCCTCAATTTATAATAATTCCAACACTGAATCAATGTGAAAAAAGTCTAGCAACGTAACTGCGAGAATTTCGAAATCAATCTAACCTCAAAGTTTTCACAGCAAGTGTCAAACCACGTTTTTGTCAGTGTCTTATTAATCAGTTAAAAATTTCGTCAAAATTACTCTTCGGAATAAATAAATCTCGTGAGTTCTATTCCCTTTCGTATCTCGGCAAAAGATTTGTCAACAAATTATAAAAATTGGTTGTAAATGGACGTCGGTGATGGTTTGCTATTCGCGGGCGATGCAAATCGAGAAACAATTTGTGCAGGTATTTAGCGAACGTTACGCTCTGTGGAAACAAAACAAAGTGAAATAGTGTTCCCTAAAGTGTTGTTCCCAATTATTATTATTTTTTTTATTTCCTTTTTCCGAGTAAAAAGTGCCTTTTTTCGTTTTATTGATTCGCGGATGAGATTCAGTTGCGATAATCGCGAAGAAATAGTAAGATAATAACAACCTGTTGAATATCCAGTTGCAAAAAAAAAAAATATATATTCTTCAATATTTGTGAGCTCAAAGCGATAAAATGAGACTGGTCGGTAACGAAAAGCTCGTAGAGCTTCAGCGCGACGCTAAGAACATAAGAAATATTTGTATTTTGGCGCACGTCGATCATGGCAAGACGACTCTGGCAGATTCGTTGGTTGCGAGCAACGGAATAATATCGAGTAAGTTGGCTGGCAAGCTGCGGTACTTGGACAGTCGTCCGGACGAGCAGCAGAGAGGTATAACGATGAAGTCGAGTTGCATAGCGCTGGGTCATCGCTACGAGGAGAGAGAATTTCTAATAAACCTGATAGATTCGCCGGGCCACGTAGATTTTGCTTCGGAGGTATCGGCCGCTGTGAGACTTTGCGACGGAGCGATTGTGGTGGTAGACGTGGTGGAAGGAGTTTGTCCGCAGACTAGAAGCAGTTTGTCCATGTCGTATACCGAGGGCTTGAAGCCGGTGTTAGTTTTGAATAAGTTGGATAGATTGATAACAGAAATGAAGCTATCGCCGCTGGACGCTTATGTCTATTTGACGCAAGTCCTGGAGCAGGTGAATGCGGTGATGGGAGAATTGTTTGCCAGTGATTTAATGGAGCGCGAAGATAAGGAAGAGTTGAAAAATCATGGAACGGAGAGCTCCGCAGTTGGGGACGACTGGCAATCCGCGCTGGAAGAAGCCGACGACTCGAATCTTTATTTCTCGCCGGAGCAAGGAAATGTACTGTTTGCCAGTGCGGTAGACGGTTGGGGATTTGGCGTCGGAGACTTTGCCAGAATATTTGCTAAGAAAATGGGCTTCAACGAGCGTGTTTTGCTCAAGACGCTGTGGGGCGATTATTACTTGAACTTAAAAGCCAAAAGGATAATGAAAGGCGCAGCGGAGAAAGCCAAAAAGCCTCTTTTCGTTTCTCTCATTCTGGAGAATCTTTGGGCCGTTTATGATACCGTATTAGTGCGCAAGGATCGAGATAAGATAATTGGGATGACGGAGAAAATGAATATACAGTTGACAACGAGAGATTTGAGACTGACGGACGCAAAGGCGCAGTTGGGAGCGATCTGTTCGCAATGGCTACCACTGGCTAAAGCTTGTCTGGACGTAGTTTGCCAAAAGATTCCATCGCCGGCAGCCCTTAGCGAGGAAAAAATTGAGAGACTGATGAGCGGCAACACTGATTTTTCGAGCTTTCCCCACGAGACAAAGGAGCTCAAAGCAGCATTTTTAGCTTGCGATCCTTCGGACGAAATGCCTACAATAGCATTTGTCTCCAAGATGTTTACCGTCGAAAGAAAGAGTCTCCCGGAGAATCGAACAAAGCCACTGACTCAAGAAGAATTGGAGGAGCGAAGAGAGAGAGCTAGGCTGAGGCACGCAGAAAAATTGTCCAAGGAACATGCGGAAGGAGGTCAAATTGTGGAAGCGCATGAAACTGGGGAGAAGAGCGTTTCGAGCGAAGGAAGAGAAAATGAGACGGAAGAAGTGGACGAAAGAGAAGAAAACGTTTTGGTCGCTTTTGCCAGAGTTTATTCGGGCACCGTCCGACAAGGTCAAGATCTTTTTGTCCTTGGACCTAAACACGATCCTCGAAGTGTCTTGGAAAAACAGAAAAATGGTGAATTCCCAGAACCACCTTGTTCGCTGCGCGATCTTCCTTCGGGTTGTCACGTAACCAGAATAAATATTTCCAAACTTTACATCCTCATGGGTCGCGAATTAGAGACGATTGATAGCGTTCCAGCCGGCAATGTTTTTGGCATTGGTGGCTTGGAAGACCACGTGTTGAAAACAGCCACCATTTCGAGCACTCTCGCCTGCCCTGCTTTTTCAGAGCTCACTTCCCTCGTCGTTCCCATTCTTCGAGTCGCTCTCGAGCCCAAGCACTCGAACGATCTTCAAAAATTGATCGCTGGCCTAAAACTCCTCAATCAAGCGGATGCTTGCGCCGTAATGCATATTCAGGAAACCGGTGAAGTCGTTCTAAACACAGCCGGTGAAGTACATCTTGAAAGGTGCCTCGAGGATTTGAAGCTTCGTTACGCCAAAGTGGACATCAATGTGTCCGAGCCGATCGTCTCGTTTCGTGAAACCGTTGTACCTCCGCCTAAAGTCGATATGACGAACGAAGCTATTGAGAAAAAAAGCGAGGAATCTTCCATCGAAACGTGGACAGCAAATCGACAATGTTCCTTTGAAATCGACGCTAAACCTTTGCCCGAAAAAGTCACTAAACTGCTAGAACTTAATTCCGATCTGATCAAACAATTGGATCTTCATTGGGAACGTTCTGGCAATCGTGAAGTTAAAAATTTCGATAAAAACGATGAGTATCACGCTGATCCCAGCCAATTGAGGCCGAAAGACAATTCCATGACTGATAAGACACGGAAATTGGTTGATCATTTTAGAAACGAACTTGAAGAGGCTTTTCTAGAAGCTGGTTGGCCAGATATCGTCGATAAAATCTGGTCTTTTGGACCAAGAAAATGCGGCTCTAATATTCTTGTAAACGATACCGATTATCAACGCAACTCCGTCTGGGAACGTCCCAACAAATCTAATGATCCACGTGCCCTCTACGACAGCAGCATGATCAATGGCTTTCAATTGGCAACTCTTTCTGGACCACTCTGCGAAGAACCCATGATGGGTGTTTGCTTCGTTGTTAATCGATGGCAAATTTTTGACACCAATCCTGACAATCCTGCCCAAAGTCATGCACATCTTGGTGGACAACTCATGTCCGCGTGCAAAGAAGCTTGTAGAAAAGCTCTCAATCAACGAAGACCTCGACTCGTCACTCCGATGTATTCGTGCAGCGTTCTTGTTAATTCTGACGTTCTTGGTAAGTCGACAATTTTTTTTTTTTTTTTTATCTTACATTTTATACTCATTTCCAACATTACGAACAATACACATTTAGACGTTGCATTTTTTTATAAAGTGCCACTTAAAAGAATTCGAAAAATGTTTTATTTCATTTTTCGGAGAAAATAAAACGTCCGGTTGATGGTTTTTTTCGCGTTTATCCTTTGATGATTATTTTTACTTTAGCTCTGGATTAAATATTCTTCATTGATTTATTTTTTGGATGGAATTTGTAAGTGTGAAATCATTGTTTTTGTTGCACATAGAAATATATTTTATCGAATAACTTTAAGACGTTCGAACGAAACAATAAATTGAAGCGTACATCGAGTTCATCAGACTTATGTTTTAAAATAATTATCGAATCATATTTCTACAATGCTATTCATTTATTTTTCATTATTCTTTCGTCGAACAATTATCCCCTAACTGTTCGACACTTTTTTTTTCCTACTTTAGTCCTAATGAAAATAAACTTTTAATTAAACATTGAAAGGAATTTTATGCATAGGGATAATTAAAAACTACATTTATTATAATTAAGGTTCGATTTTGATAGAATTGATCGAATAAAAATCGTTTTTCTTTTACTAGAAAAAAAAAAGAAACAATTGAGCTCGCTATGTAGTCTTTTTTATAGACTTTTTGACATTCTCTCTCTCTCTCTCTCCCTTTCTTTCGTTCTTTTTCTCTCTCACTCCTGATATCGAATAAATATTATAAATAAATGCGAAAGGAAAAGAGGACAGAAAAGTGTGGAGGAAAAATGCGGGTCGAGGAATGGGAGGAAGTATTAAATGATCGTGATAATAAATAGTGAATTAGTCTCGTATGAATTTTCGTCTCGAATAATCGCTTTATCACGCGGTGTCCTTTCTCTTCGAGACGTTCGCACTTTCGAAATATATTTAAACTCTCAGTCCCAGGATGCTGTTTCCATTAACTGTGGCACTCTGTGCCAAGGAAAGGTTGCAATTAAATTCTCTCGGTCCTCGACTTCGGCTTCGAGACCTAAAATTGTACCCAATTGGATTAAACATGTAAACAAAATTCAATTGGAAAAAGTATTATTAAATGAATCCGAATGAATCTAATAAAACTCAACGAGTGAACGTTTCATTCGAGTTTTTAATTAACTTTCATTTGGCTATTGATTATGAAATTTAATATCAAGTGAATTTGATCAAATTCAATCATTTTTTTGTTGTTTTTTCAAGCGATCGTATTACTTTTTTCGAAAATAATTGTCTACTCGTTCAATGTTTGTTTAAAAAGAGATGCAGATTCTTTAAAAAACTACATAAAAAAGTTTCAGTTCGGCATTTTGCATGAAATTTGCCTCGAGAAGAAAATTCTAACCAATGATTCAGTCTCAATACAATTGATGAATTAATTTTTTATACTCAATTGTTTTTTTCCACTCACCCAAAAGATTACGAGCGTGACGCAGAGGACGTCCTACTCGAGTTGCCTGTGCGCAAATCATTCCGTAAACTCTAATTCCAGGTACACTTGCGTACGTCGGTTGATCGTGGGTCATTGGGCCCTCTGTCAATTTGATAAATCAATTAAATTTTGAACAAAACATGATAGTCAATAAATAAATAAAATTAGGGGAGACCGGGATAAAACGGGACACCTAAGAAAATATTGTACTTTTTGGAAGTTTAACTAGCTTTGATTGTTTCTTACCTCTTACGACCAAGGAATGTAGTCGGGAAAGAGGATGTTTTCAAAGAAAAAAAAAAATTTTTTGGGCCAAAATAGGGTCTCACATAATTTTAATGTCTCATTTATAGAACAGTGATTATTATACTAAATTAGTGTTTTCAAATGGTTCATAATTATATAAAAATGGAAAAACTTTGACTTTGGCGATAAGCATGTAACGTGATAGGTCAAAAGCACGGATACTATTTAGAAAGCATGGACGTTTTTTTTAGTAACTGTTCCAGGTGTATCCACGTAGTTTGTAATTTAATATTTATTACAAATTGTGTGAATAGCTGGCAAGGAAACATGTGATTATGACTTTTGACGACGACATTGCGAAAAGTTAGTAGTAGTAGTACTAATTTGTTGCAAAAAGTTAGTATTTCATGTTTTACGTTGATTTTCATTTCACTCATAAAATTAGTTCCCATCAAGAGTCAGGTAGGACGAAAAATGAGTTAAAGAGATGTAATGGTGTTAATTACGATCTGGAGAATCGAGCTTCGACCCTTCACTTTCAGTCAAATTCAAAATTTGGTTCTCCATGCTTCTAATTTAACAACTTATTTATTGTTTTTGAAATAACGAGATCATTTCAAAAACTATTATTTATTTGAAATAATGAGAATTTTCAGATTAACTTTATTGAGGTTTGACCCATTTTGCCTCGGTCTCCCCTACCAATGAAAACTTCGCCTCTCAAGATTTCGATTGCAATTGAATTAATTCGAATTGATGAATTAAATATAATCGTTGATTTAATTATAAATACATCAGTAATTCCTCACTTTATATCATTTTTATCGTCATTTTTATAATTTTATAACATTGTAAGTTATTTACCCAGTATATTGGTGTAAGGACACCGACAAATCACGAGATAATGAGATTTGCCTGTTCTGACGTTTTGCAAAGCGAGCAACGACCAATCACGCGGTTCTCTGCATACTCGCATCTCCACTACAGGCTCGCACGTTTTAACCAAAGTCAGAGCCTGAAAAAAAAGGTTTTAAAACAAAAATGAAACGGATAATAGCATGTGAATCAGCAAAAGAAGGACGAAGTTTTTTTTCCGCCTTTCGTTTCCACGTTTCGATCGCTTTTAGTCCATCAAACAGCAGTATAACGTATTTGTAATGTTTACTTCCAATGTTCTATTGGATTTCATATATCTATATATTTTTTTCTATGATTTTTTTTTTTTTTACAGTTACTCGTTTTTTTTTTACAATGGAAACGTGTTCGTTTGTATTCAAAGCTATTTTCAATCGTGAGCTCGAGAAAAATGCACTCGTTTCGCTTTCGAACGAATCTTTCTCGATTTACAATAACGAGTAATTCTCATTTTTTAAAGCACCCAAGCACCTTCAATAAAATTAAATAAATACAAAGATGTACAAATGGTTTAAAAAAAATGTAATTTGAAAATGTTAACGTTGGTGTGTTTTGTGAAAATAGTATTTCGAGTGCATTCTTGGAACCCATCGCATAGGCAAATTATTTCTATTGCTTCTTGATTCTTTTCAACTTGAATACAAAACGTTTGAAAGCTCTCGATATACCACACTCTTTTTATTTTTCATTGGGAATGCAAAAATGTTGCAAATATTTTTGGAATTGATATTATTTGAAAATTTTATCTCTGCGAATGAATTCGCACAAACTGGCAGTTGCAAAAAATTCTTTCACGTGTCAGAATCACGCGGAGAAAATTCATGTCTCACACATACTGGATGATCCATATTTTTATGTTTGAATTGGATTCTCAACACCCTGCACATTTTACCGACTTTTTTTCTTTTTTTCTTTTTTATTATCATTTTCGTCTTTTTTTTTCTTATCCTTCTTTCGCTTCTTTATTTCGTGCTTCCTTGAATTTCGTCATGCACTAGATATCGACGTAATATTGACGATTGCCTTGGCATCCTCACCATTCATCCACCATCTCAAATAACGTTATAAATTCAAACGATTATTTTTGCCTTTCGACCAAATTCTTACGTATTTTTTAAATGACGTTGCAAGAAATATCAATTTTTTGATCGAAAGTGGCATTTTCAATTGTTTAAATAATCTACAGCATGTTTCCTGGTAAAATGACGATATTTCATATTAAGGGCCCTTGTTGTTGGAAAATTAAAGAAATCTAGACTCTCATGAATATTCTGTTAAACTTTAGTCACGAAACTCGAATTATTTTCGTTGCTACCGTCTTGCTAACAAAATAGGATAAAGGAACGACCGGAGGCCAAGAGACCCTTGAAACTTTAAACACGTTTTTCTACGAACAATTTTCAAGCTCTTCTTCTCAAATTTTGCGACATCATCCTTCAAGATGAGATTCCCTGGAGGGCTTTGGAAGCTTTTTTTTTTATTTCAAAGTTTGATATTTTTTTAACGAGAAGTTGTTGAAAAAAGCTTAAATTGATCTTTTTTTTAATGGCTACCATTTTGTGTTAATTTATAACGAAAAAATCCTCCTTTCCCCTCTAGATTTTTTCCCACTTATTAACTTTTTAGATTTTTTATTTCCAATTATTTTTATAGCGGTAGGAACGACTACCATCGTAGAAAAAAATCAAAGTCAAACCTTTCAAAAAGTCTTCATGTACTTCATGAGTCGTTTGTATAAACGAACAAAAAGAATTGGTCATGGGATTTCATTGATTGAAAAAAAAAAGAAATGATGAAAATCGACAATTTTTTTGCCCGTTGCACTGACAAGATACTTTTATAATGAAAATTTATAATGTAAATAATAATAACGTTGTTGGTGTATTATTTGGGTCAAAGAAACAGGGACAAAGTTTTCGAGCAGAAGAAAACGATATGAAGAATCTCTTTTTGCTCCAGGCATACTGCCCGATTTAGAAAAGTCGAACAAATTCACGGCCGACTGATTTTTCAACGGGTCTCACAGTTATATCAAAGTCAATTCTCATTTTATTTTATTTTATTTTATTTTATTTATTTTCATCGTCTTCTATCATTTCTCTTGCATATTGCTTATCGATTTTCGACCACGAAACTTGTTCTCCGTGAGGCTGTACTTTACCGTACGTGAATTTAGTCTTTTATCTTTATTTTTTTTTCTTCTTTTACAATAAATCGCGAGGATTTCCTGTAATTGTAATCCATGAGAATTTCATGCATTTTAATTAAGTGGAAAAAAAAATTCCTTAAAGTTTTTTAGACGTTTTTTATCGCCGACATTTTTATTGATTCGTTTGCATTTGAGTAAATTCGCGGTATTAATAATTTTCTATGCCAGTTTCCCGGGAGATAACGGAATGCAATTTTCATTTATTCGTTTCTTTATTTTTAATTTTTAGCAAAAATATGGATCTTTGTCCATCTATGAGAAGAATTTGAAAAATGTCTGAAATGAGAATAGTGTGATGGGTGATAGGAACGACGAAGCAGGGGCCGCAATTCGAGTTCAGTAATTCAGCCACGGATCGTTGAACTTATTATACAAGTCGGGCAAACCATTGGTCAGGGAAGTGGGGCGTCGTCGATAAATTTATTGCACGGTGTGGAGATTGTTAAGTACCTGGAATATCTTTCATCTCCAACGTGTCGTTCACGTGTTTCAAGACCATTTTATTCTTTCTGTGCATGTATCTTAAACTCGTGTGTATGTGTGTGTCGTACGGGATTCCACGTTGAAATTGGTAATTGGCAGAACTAAATCACGATAGCCAACAGATGGCGTTGACGAATGTGTGCACGTGTATTGAGTTTAACATTATTTTGGCGAGGAAAATATTTGGATCTTGATTCTGTAGTCCCTTTTCTTAATTCTGAATACATTCGAAAAACTGTGTGCAAAATAAAAATCGTGCAACTTTATAAGAAACGGGGAGTCTATTTCCAAAATTTTTTCACCCATTGAAATGGATCGTTATTGTTCGTTATTTTCGTTGGATGGGGCAATATGGCCCATTGAGTAAAAATATCATATTCAGACGACAACCTACATCGATGGAAAGGAATATCTCGCTGTATCTCCGAATCTAAACTGTCGAATTTATTGATTTTTCTTTCGAAATTTTCTACTCCTTTTTTTGTTAGTCCTTTCGCCAAGTTTGCGTTTTATTCTCCTCATAAAAAAGGGTAAACAACTTTTTACTTTTACAATATTTTCGATATGGGACGGATAAATCCTTTTGAAATTTTGCGCACATATTTTAGTTTCAATACTTTTCTCAACAGAATAGCGTGTTCTGGAAATTAAATAAAATGACGTCGAGGAAGCCTCAAGTCACCCTCAGGTTAATATCTCAAATGAAAGGGCCGTTTATCATTTGTTTTGAGAAGGGAGTTGATTGAAATATATAAATATAAATGAAAACATCTGTCAAACCTACTTTTGACCGTGGATCCGTGACGAGTTCAGTGGTGTGAAGGTCATCGGTGTCCAATGACGCGCTACAAGGGTCTCTGTAACGTCCAGGACACGCGCACAACGGTTGGGTAAAATTGAGCCTTACGTAAACCGCGTTGCACACCTGTTGAACCGCACATTCTGGCAGCAAATAAATGTGTTGATTGTGAGGATAATAATGGTACTTTGTAGGCTTTGCCAAAGCAGCGCTGGCGCCCTCTGGTAATCTGACACTTGTCTGAAAAACAAAGATGAACGACATTGAAAATCTGAAACAGTAAGTTCCAAACAATTGAGCACTTTGCACGGCAAATTATTCTTTACATCAAATCCTTGGTAGAGGAAATTTTCTATGCTGATGAAATCTCAATACAAAATCTATTTAATTACAGAATCATAATCAACCCTTCGAGCCAAACATTTTACGTGTAATTCACTTGAATTATCTTATTCGAGGATTTTTAATAATTAAATGTTTCATTATTTTTTTAAACAAAAACCACCGTACGAAAAAATTTGAAGATATTTTGTGAAATTCGTTCGAGGGTATTTAGTTTGTGAAAAAATTGACATTCAGATTTTCCTAGTAGTTCCATGGAAAATGATTTTTTTTTTCATAAAAAATACGAAATTCCGAAATTTTTGTTGTTTGAAATAGTTGTTTAATAATTTTTGAAACTGCAATAGAGTCGAGACAACGTAAGTCCGACCGTTGCTTAAAGTATTAAAACGATTTTCAATGGAAGTCACTTGTTTCGACGATATCAGTAGAAATCATTACTTTGATTCTCTAATAATTGCAAAACTAAAGAAATTTAGTGAAAATAAAGTTTAGTCGTACACGAGGAAGTAATAAAAAAAAGTCAATAAAGAGAAGTAAACATTTTCTCAGGCTATTTGTACAATGCTCGGTCGTGTAAAAATGTCCGTTATTATTTCGCAGGAGTTGAACAAAAGAAAATCACTATTTTGTCCCATCAAACAGTTGTATCTCTTCCAGTAAAATTGTCCCGATCCATCTTTAGCCTTTTTTTTTCCTTTCGCCCTTGCGACCCGAGCTCGCGGCACGAAATTACCTTTCAACTTCCGGCTTGGAAAGATCGAGATTGCGAACATTTCGCGAGCCTCAAAGAATCAACATCTACGACCCTTTCTCGCCCATTCATTGAGCATTCCGTAATTTATTTTCTCCTTCTTTTATCTCTACTTTTCTCGCTTGCTCGTTACTTAAAAGAAAAAAAAAAGATTCTTTCTACTAACATTTCACGCGTTCTTCTAATATCCGTGACCGAGGATGTTTAGTAGTTAATTTATAAAAAGACGAGGTGCTGTGGCTTCGTTGACGCTCTTAAATCGAAAATTTCTAGTCTTTTTTCGCCAAATTTAAAAGATTCTTTACTTATTTATTTTCTCCCCTTTGCAACAAACTTTTAATGTTTATTCATTCAAGAAACTGTTATTACTTATTTATTGAACTTGAAAACTTTGCATTGAAAAAAATAGGGGTCCATATTGCCCCTATTTTTTCTTCTGTTTAATTTTTGCAAACAGCTGTCATTATGATGTGAAGATAAATAATTTGAGGACGGTTATGGATCGAAAGACATGTATAAATGCGTGTAATCATGATGAAAAGACAATATCTCGTGTTCGATATACTCGGATGAAGCCATTGTCATCGTTACGCACCGATGATGCGTGACATTCCGAACGCTTATTCTATGATTACGATCGTTTCGATCTATGATCGTCCATCAGATTACAGACCCGAGTTGGTCTATGTTAAGTCTTGAATAGTGTTAAATCACCCGACGGTGTTTATAGTTCTGTCCCATATATCACGTAAATAAATCAAAATCGACCTTTTTCACAAACCGATTCATAATTAAACTCGTCCTCTTGCGCGTACACCGAAAAGGCGGGAAATTTGAATTCGAAAAAGGACTCTATCTGATGAACCACGAAGGTTTACGCGGTTTGTTATAAATATTAAGGAGGTACGATGGATTCCTTTTAATCAAGAAAGAGCGTTAATCAATAAATAAATTTCTGCAGCTCACTATATCATTAATATAACAATTAGTTCAAAAAAAATTGAAACTACAGAATAAAATTCTTTCACGACTCGGGCGTCGTACACTGGTCATATACTTCTTGAACAAAATATAGAGTTTTCGTGGAGGGCTCATTATTACTTGAATCGGTTGGTACTTTTTTTTTATTTTGTCAAAGTAATGGATCTTTTTACTTTCAATGAAAATATACGAGTAAAATAAAAATAAAATATATCTTTTGTTAGTTCTAACAACAGTTCGTGGATTCGAAAATAAAATTTGATTTGATTGTATAAAAACGTAACATTAATTGCAATAAATCCCGCCATTCGACTGATCCCATTAAAATGTTAGTGACTTTAAAATTGTAGTGTTTGGAGGTTCGATCGTCGTTGTTTATTGAATCGAATATATTTATCGATAGAACAAAACACTGAAAATCCGGAATGAAGATCCACGTACATTTGATACAAAAAAAAATGAGTCCAGATATTTTTTTTACGATCTTCTTCCACCGCGACGACAGTAAATTTGCTTCATAGTAAAAAAAATCTTAATTATTAATATTACGTGCTGAGATCGATAAGTATATGGTCACTCGATTACGAATACATTTATACGTAATAATAATAACGTTATAGTAGGGCACGATGAGAGATTACGCGTTTTAGTAATGAACGGTATCGTTCTGAACTTCCTTTTACAAAATCCGTTACTGTTAACGCCTCGACTTGTCCACCAACGCGGAAAGACTCGACTGCACTATGTAGTTACGGACATTTATATCTATATATATAAATATATATATATTTATATTTATCTACACAATATATTAATTTTTATAACTATACAGCTCAGCTACGACTTTCTGACTTTTTATAAAGCTCGGTTCGGGGCAATATGGACCACCGCGAAGAAAACCTGGACTGGGTGCAACCTTTTTCTAATCATATGGTGATTGGAATTGAATCTTTTTCAAATAAAAACCTTCATCCATCAATTTAAACTCTTTTTAATAATTTTTGTTAATTTTTTCTTTCAAATTGCTGTCTCTTTTGATGCTCTCACATCCTGGCTCTCGTCCATATAGTATTTCTGTTATCTAATACATGGTGTAAACAGGTTTCAATTGCCATATAAATATGCGTTGGTATGGTCAATGGTGTATCATTACTGATAACCTATGGAGACGCATTCTTCGGGACTCCCTTTGATTATTATCGTTTCCGCGTCATCTTCAATCCCCGCCTTTCAATGCTTTGTCCTTATATACAAAGCGGTATATCGAGCCGGTGAATAAAAACGTGAAATTCAAACTTTATTTATGCACGAGTAACCCGAGAAGCGACCAACACAGTTTGTCAATTTTCTTTTTCACTCACGTCGTATCTTACGAACCGTGAAAATTCTCTCGACACCTCCTTCTTCTATGCAAGGAAAAATAAAACCATGCACTCTCTAACGGAAAAATACCTACACAGCCCTTTTGTTTTATTTTCTATCGAATAAAAATTTTTTGATATAAGATCCCGGAATTTTGACGTTTTCTTTCATTCGTTACTTGGCTAGTCAAAGAAATATTTTGAATTGCGAGAAAAAAAGCCAAAATTTACACAAAATTTTGAAGAACAACCGCTCAGTGGTCTCAAAGTGTTTTTTTGTCTTCTCAACGCATTGGCAAATTTGATTTAAAAAATTATCAATCCAAATTTCATTTGATTTTTCTTCCACAGTTCAATTTACATTATTTTATATGAAATCGATCGAATTCTCGGGTTTTTTGAACGATTCAATTGGGACACCCTGTATATTAAACACAAGAAACCTTTTATTTTTGTTGCTTCGATATAAATATTGAACGAAGGATCCTCATTCGGTGCAATTGAAGCACGCACTTGGATCTACACTCAATGTGGCCGTGCACTCACGTAACTCCTTTAATACGAATATTTTTTTCCCACACATACATCAGTGGTGCGTGCTCATAGATGTTTGTATATAAAATTTTCTATCTTCCGACAAAGACACTGTTTTCTTCATAACTTGCCCTTAAACGTACTGTGAACCGATTCTATTCATCATTATTATTTTTTTTTTCATTATTATTATCATTGTTGTTATTATAGTTTTGTTTTTTTTTTCTCAATCTCGTTGTACGTTCACTCGCGACCAGGCACTAATCTTAGTAAATTAATAGCAGTTTTAATTATCTTTCATGTACCATTCGTGTACAAATGAGAAAATGATTATTCGTTTTCGTATTAAAAAGATGGAAAGAGAAAAAGAGAGGGAAAGAGAGAGAGAGGAGAGTTGGAACTCGCCATTTCCTGCTGTAGGGCGATTATCTGGACGTGCGTCGATCAACTCTCGATCCCTTTTGTCCAAGTGGAAGGACGAGGAAAAAAAAAATAGAAAATGAAAAAAAAAAAATACGAGGCTAGATAATATTCGTTTGGTCGAAGCACTTCCTGGAACGTGAAGCTATGACTTTTTTCCCTCTTCTCCTCTAACCTGAGAGTATCTTCTTCTTGAACCTGAATACTCCGGTACTTTAGACTGACCACATCATCGAAGAGAGAACCCTTCGTTATTCTTGCTTCGTTGTAATAGTTTCCCTTATTCAAGAGAGGAAGAGAGAAATAAAAAATATCAGACAAATCTTTTCCTTCGTATGTGGCTGTTTAGATTTTTTAGATTTTTCATTATCTTCCTTTTATAGAGTCCTCAAAATCTCACACATTTTCAATCGTCAATCAAAGGTTTTCACATGGAAACACACGTTTCTCAGGTTTTATTTGAATTGGGCACAAAACAATTTTTTTTTTTTTAATCAAAAGAGATTTTTGATGATATCTTTGGAAATGGATTTTCTTAAAATGTTTTTGTTTACTTTTCCAGTATAAATTCTTTTATAAATTCATCGAACTTGATCACTTTGAATTAAATTCACATAAAAAATGTTATGGAATCAAAAAACACGTCATTGATTTTCGAAGTGTTTTTTTTGTTTTTTTTGTTTTTTAACGATTTTTCAGTCGAATTTTGGAATCTACTTGTGAAACCGCTGCCAATTTGGCTTTTGTTTTGTGAAATTATTAGCGAATTTATTGACGAGTAGAAAAATTGTGGAGAAAAAGGACATTAACCTTTAGCGGAAAAAGATGGAGAAAATACGGGGGCAATGTTAAGGGTCAAGGACTCGGGTATTTTGACCTTGAACGACCTATACATCAATCGAAAACGCTTGGCTATGAACGACATCAATACCGAGACCTCGACCTCGAGCGTTCCACTTCCCTCTTCCTCCACCATTCTTTCTACTGCACTCTCGATCTTTTCTCCCTGCGACTGTCCAGAGAGTGCAAACTCATCGTTACAGCAATCAGAGTTCAACGATCCGCATCTCGAGGTTATTTTTATTTATTCTCAATTTTCTTTGGATTCACGTTCCACTTTAAAACCGAATTCGTGAGTTTTTTTTTCGCTCCAAATAATTTTATATTTTATCTTGACTCAGATCTAAAAACACATTTGAATGTTTTGGAAAAATAAAAATTAAAATAACCCTCGATTACGAAGCATTTATATAAGAAATGCGAAAGAAAAATTAGAGAGATTTTGAATGATTTTAATTCGCTTGTTTTTTATTTAGAACAAAATGGACGAAAAAAATGTATTTTTATCAACATTTTCCATTCTTTGTTTTTTACCTATAGCAACATTTTTTTTTCTTAATTCTCCATTAGATGATCATTTTGTAAAAAAATTATCCGACTGTGAAGGTACCTCGTAACTAGGAAAACCACGAATGCTTTTGTGGTCGAAGTGATATCGTTGCCTCCAGGAAAACCGTTCATGAGTTTCTTTCTATTCCTTCTTCCCCTTTTCTTACAATCTCACTTCTTACACACTTTTTTTTTTTTCTTTTAAAAAAGATTCGAAGCTAAAGTTCTCATTGGCTTAAAAAACTTTCTCATATTTTTTCGAAAGGATCAAATGGTGTATATATTTTATTTCATTGGAAAATGTAACAAGAGTATTTTCTCTATTAAAAATAATAAAAATAATGAGTTGAGAAAAAGTAGTGTCAGGAACGAAATTTTCTGATGTTCTTAAAAGTAAAATAAGCTTCTGGATTCTTCAGCATTGGACGAAGTTTGCAAATCTTTTTGCAGCTTCCATGACTCGTTCAACTTGTCGAACAAATCGCGTGACGAAACTATTTTCTTCTTTTGCTTTGACATTATCATTGCAAGTGCTGAGGCATGAATTTTGCTCCCTTCCTCTTTTAACCCTCGTCGCTAAGTAAGGTTTGAAAAGATATTTTGAAAGAGCAAAGAGAAAACCGAACGGAGAAGCAACCGCAGCAATCGCTCAACCAACTTTTCTTTCATCTTTCTTAGGTCTTCCATGATTTTTTTTTTTTTTTCCACTATTTTGCAGCTGTGCCTCTTGTAGATTATTTATAGCTTGGCTGTGAGCATTTGCCTCCTACTATACCAACCATTTTTGCCATAGCTAATAGTTGGGTTGTGCAAAATGCCTGAACTTATCCATACAACAAGATTTCTCTCCTTTTCTCTCTCTCTCTCTCTCTCTCTCTCTCTCTCTCTCTCTCTCTCTCT